>WURS02278130.1:0-18895 GCA_011762765.2 Rhinocypha anisoptera
ACCAAATCCTCTCTCCGCCTCTCACTTGCTCGGAAGGTATATCTTTTAAGGGCCGTATCAGCCCTCTCTCTCTCTTCTCTCTTGCGCTCACACTCTTTGCGGCGAGGAAAAATCCTCTTTCGGGTCTCCATCACCAGACTATCACTTCCCCGGAACTTTCTTTTCTTCCCTCCTTTACGAGCCATTCTTAGCTTGCTGAAAGAAGTGGCCGGCTGGACAAAATGTCGCCGCCTGACTTCTTTTTTTTCGCCGTCGCTTGAACGAAAGGACCCGCAGCTAGGTGATGTGACGTGGGTTGTAAATGGAGGCTTTTCTCACGCCGTGACGGCTGAGATCGATTCGCGCGATTCAGCGTAGGGGGTCGAGGGAGTCGAGAAGTTCGACTTGATGCGAAATTCGACACGGAGTCGCTCGAGGACATATCTTGAATCGCAGTGTTCCTGCAGACTAAATATTCACCTTGGGCTATCAATTTTTGACTGTCGGATTGGAGCAGACCCTGCTACTCTGCCAGCCATTATTTCTTTGTAACTCTTTGTTCGATTGTCTTCTGTCATTTGTTTCTCATAATTTATCCACGCCCCTGTTTCTGCAATTATTCTCCTCTATGTTACGGGAAGCATTAGTAATTTTCCATGTGTATTGATGTATCCAAACATATTCTTTCCATATTCGTCTTTCCCTTAAACTTCTCCTTTCACCCAGTCTTTAAACTGTTTCTTATTTACGGCTTGCTTGGTTTTTGCTTGATTTCCGAATTATTCTTTAACACTCGAATTTTTTAAAATAATAAATAAATCCGAAAGGTTACTCCCATTTCCTTTTCAAGAGACTGCTTTTGGACTGAATCTCTCTTAAAAATGTATTTAATTATTTACGGATGTTAAACGCATGTAAAGGAAATATAAGGTGAGATGGCTGCGTTGGAGCTTTAAAGTTAGTTAAGAAAGGAGATATGGTACGAGAGAGAGAGAGAAGCAGGGTAATACTGGATTAGTGAAAAGTATTCGGGTAGGGACGGTAACAGATTCTAATCATGTATTCAATCCTTTTTTCGGAACGATTTGAATGTAGTAGTGGGATTTTATTTTCTCAATCTGCGTGAGACCACTCGACCTGACAAAGAACGCATGATGGCATATGAGGATTTTCAGTGATTTAGTCCCAACTCTGGTTTTTCGAGTTGTCGCAACTTTGAGCAGGAAGATAGGCGCGGTAAACTACCTCGGTTTCATGGGACGCTCTCAGGCCTCGGAAAACTGTCACGTGATGCGTCGTGCACTTCAAAGTTTATAGGGCGAACCTTTTACCTTCCTCCTAGACGAGGCACCATTTCAGGTAGTGGTTTGGATGTCATGTGCGTGGGCTATTTTCATTAAACCACTTCTGGCAAGGAGTCTTAATTTAAGTCTTAGAACCAACTTCTTTGTCCTCTCTACGCTTACGTTTATTCGCCCGAAACTATCTCCCTTTTTCTAAAGTATTCCCCTGACGCATAAAATTCACCGAGGAGACCATCGCTTGGTGGAATCTCGTGATTAACTATTTTAGTGTATCCTTATACAAACATATACTTGTACAGAAGAGCGGAGGAAACTAAGGCATTGTGGGGTACAATAAGATAAAGAAGAACAAGGTGGATAGGACACATCCTGAGGCATAATGGGTTCGTCAAGAATATAATTGAAGGAAAAAAGAGGGGAAGGCCCCTCGAGGAAGGCATATGTAGGGCAAATTATTAGAGACGTTAGAAGGAAGACCTACCAAGGCGCAAGAGAGCAAGCACTAGTTAGGAAAGGATGAAGGGCTGCAGTCAACCAATCTTCGGATTAAAGTACTGATGATGACTTATACAAACAGGCAAACAAAACACAATCTTCATCTGGTGATGTGCTATTAAATTTTTTGTCGAAATAAGTGTTAAGGCTAATTTCACGTAAATTAATCTTATATTTTTATTCTTATTTATATACCCATCCTTGTTTATATTTTTATGTTAAGACTAATTTCATATTGTTCACATGATGTGTTCTGTACCTTCTATAATTATATCGATACTTCAAGAATAACAGAGGCGTCATTTTAAGGTGTAAGTGTGGCGGCTTGAGCGATGGGTGTGTATCGAAAGTTGAATATAAGCATTCTTATTTTGCCGGGAGTTATTTACATTCTGTGCTGTGTTATGAAGCATTAATGGTTCTTGTTTATATTATTATGCCTCCTAGTTTAGGAGGAGAAACAAACTATTTAAGTTTACGGTGGAAAAAACCTTTATTTTCCAATTTATCTTTCAAATATTTGCTTTAGACATTCAATATTTTTTCCCTCAGTCGTTCAAATAACTTCCGTGATGTCAATCGAACTGAGTTGTGGCATCTTTGGCATCTGTAGTTAGTTATTAGTTCGCATCTTTGACAAATATTTCACTCTTTAGATACCATAATAATATTATTGAAATTATAATAATATGATTTTTCAAGAGAATAATCATAGTTTAAAAAAATTAATACACACAATAGCGTATCAAACACTATGTACCATTAATGCACCAAGTTTTTAATGGGGGAAATATACTGATGGAATGGAATCCAAACTGTCTAAAAGGGGACACGAACCTGAGGTAAATTGATCTTGTATATCCTTTATTTTGAGTGCTTCATTCCGTATGTTATTTTCAATTTGATTTATCTACTATTTTTGTGCCTTTACAATATGACAACAATTTGGCATATTTCTATTTGAAGAGAGAAATTACGGAGGAAAAATTGCTTTTCACATGTTTCGGAGTTATTTGACCTTTGAATGAAAAGGCGCAGTATTTCGAGCCACCGTTCAAAAACATTTGTACCTAGTCATTTTTTTAAATTCTGCATAAAAATATTTCTTTTTTTCTAGAGAGGAAGCATGCTGGGTAATTATTAATCGCGATTTTTCTGCAACCTGAAAAAAAATCGTCCACTCGTCTTTCTTCGTGCATCCTTTGAAAATGCAGGAGCCACTTGATCTCTTTGAAAAAATCTTGATATTTCATTTTTACTCTTTTGTTCCTTTGTTGGAATTGTTCTATTTTGTTTCCGTCATGTGACAGTCCATCCGTCCCTTTAGCGCTTGGTATTTCCGATGCTTTGCTGCTGTTGGCTTTCCTATTTTTCGCTGTTACCCGGCATGGTAAACCCATTTTGGTCATGTTGTATTTTCCTTGTCGGTTGTGGTTTGTAACTAAAATTTGGGAAATTATAACTACGTATGTTGCCGAAATGTAAGGCTACATTGATATTTTGGGATATCAGAATGCCATATGCCGTGACTTGGCCATTTCTCCCTGGAAAAATACTTTATTTTTCTTCTCCATGCCCGTTTCATCCGTGACAGATTTACAGAGTGGCAGCATGGGCTTAGTGCAAGTTCGTGGGAGTGGAGTTTCTATTCCCATGCGAAGTTGGCTTGAAGAATATGAGTATTCGTAGCATCGTTGCCTATCCTTTCATTTTCCGTCAACAAACTCCACCCATTTACTATATAGTATTCCAAGACAAACCCTTAACTTAAACTGGAACGTACTGAACTAGAACGACTGTACCGCGCGATAGCAATATAAATCTAATTCGAAAGTTTATCTGTAACTCCCAGCCTCTTGTCATGATCGCTGCTATTTTAAATTGGATAAAATGGGAAATAAAATCCCGTACGTTTGGGTATTTACCTAATGCAAGTTCAGTAATGTTCTACCCTAACTTGAAAATAGATATAGTTTTTAACCCCCCCACTTGAAATCAAGTAAATGAAGTCATGAGTAAAACTGATGATGTATTAATTAATACTTTAACAATTAAATCTTTCAATAAAGATGACTTTTTGGTAATGTTAATGTTTAAAATAATATAGTTTTGCAACAAAAATTGTAGTCTTGCTCGCTCTTAGTAAATTTATTTCGATCGTCCTTGGTATCCAATGTATGTTTGAATAGAAAAAAAACCTTTTTTCACGTGAAAACTTTTACTCTGCATTAAAACAATTAATTTTACACTTTCATTGAAAATTCAATAACATTTTTCGAATAGTGAATAAATAGGCTACCTTTTAAAATAGTAGAATGATTTAGATGTTGAGCTTAAAGCAATCAGATTGTTTCTTAGAGTATAATAACAAAGTCATCATCTGGCTGAAAATTGTTCTCGGCCTAGGTTGGAATATATGACATGACCCTTACATGATGACCAGGAAAAGATATTTTTCCTTGCATTCATCTATTGGCCCGCTGTGCAAATCCATCTTTTTTGGGGCTTTGTCCACGACTATACCTTATGTGGCACAATGATGAGAGCGTACATGAAGAGCAACAACAAAAATTGTTGTAAGATATTCATATTTATCTCCTTTTCTAAGTAACTGAAAGAATCGGGTAATTGGAATGCATCTCTTCTTTGCCGTCTTGGGCTTATATCCTAACACGTATGCAACTTAATCTACGAAAACGGCAGTTGGCATAGTTCTGTTTTGTGAAATGTGTTTGTATATTATTTCATGAAGTGATGGAATATTTATTATTCTGGCTGCCATTTTATTTCAATGGCTAAGTGTATTTTCGTCTGTTGGCATGGAGTGAGCGTCATTAGTGAATGTAAATACAGAGTATTCAATCGAAATTTGGTAAAAAAAAAGTTTATTTCGAAATTCAAAAACATTGGCGATCACACGCACTCAACCTCGGACGAAACAAATGCAGAAGAATTGTTCTACGGTATTTATTTGTAGACAGTTCATTTGTTCTTCGATAGGCTATATTTTCGGCATTTGAAAATTCTCCAACTCTCCTTGCGACGCAGTCACTATATTTTCCCACAAATGTTTCAAAGATTTATTTTAGGACGCGTCTTCAATATAAATCCGTCTGTTCGCCGACAATATATTTCTTCGGCAGTTATCAAGTTCACTTCCTAGGGGTCGTTTCAGGATAATTTCCATTCCTTTTCCTCGCCATCTCCCACTCACAAAGTAATGCTCCCATCGATTTTTCCGTTAAATCTCGCGTGTATTTATTCTGCAGAATACCTTAGGTCCAATGGGAAAAACTGTGGTGTCGTCCAATCTTTTATTCATGAGGCGTTGCGAAGAGTAAAAGGTGTGGCCCTCGTCGGCTTCTGCGGTACCCCCTCCCGGGGCTAATCCATTTGTGTCCCGGGCGAAAATGGAATTTTCATGAACTCCTTGGTGGTGAAGTGCTCCACTGTGTTACTGTACCGTTTCACAAAGTGTTCCCAAGCTGTTTTGGTGAAATGCTTCTAGGTGTTTTCTGGCTCATTTTGAGTTGCGATTCCGGCAGTAAATTTCGCAGTACGCAGGTTTCAGGGCAGGAAGGGACATGCACACGAATGCTTATTTAGACAACTCTTGAAATCCAAGATGGAAATGGAAACGTTAGGGGGGGGGGGATCTAAAGGCTCTCCAACCCCGTGAATGATCAAGAGTGTACACGCGTTGCAATGATTGCAACCTCAAGCGTGTTGCGAGAGGAATGTAAAAACTTTGCTGTTCCACAAAATACGCATTATTGCGACCTGTTTTGACGCAGCCTATCATCATCTGGCCAGAACTTGATGCGGCAGTAGACACGACGTATCGAAACCGGTAGCATTAAAGTGGAATTTATGTAAAAGCGGTCATTACTTACCTCTCTCGTGGAGCTCAACCGAGTAACTACAACCACCACAATCGATCATGCATGTCAAAATTACTTAGTTATTTACATCGAGGACGACGGCCGAAACGTATAGCAACGCGGATAAGTGCATCGAACCGGGATTTTAAATACATTTTTAAATACTATCTCAAATTAATAACTATAACATTTATAAATTTGTTTCGGACGTAACAACCCCGCTATTTGGCAGCAATTTAATGTACCTTCAGTTTTGCTTAGTATTTAGATTTCGGGATTATCTGACGTGGACGAGGAACACACATCCACGGCGCAACGTTATTGGTCATTATAGCTTCTTTAACGTCAATTCGATCAACTTTTAATATCGCCCTTTGTACCTTAGGGCTGAATTGCCGTTCCCAAGGGAACGGGAATTCAGACCTTGTTTTTTATGCGATCTTATTTTATGCGACGATATTTTACGCGTGATTCTATATAAATGGGACTTCTATGGGCGCATTCGACTCGTGGGCGTAAGAGGTTGAAACATTGATAAGGTGCGATTGAATCTTTCTGCCTTCCCGACCTGATTGGCGTCATGCAGGTTTCGTTACTTTTTTTTCATTCGGCGCCGGGGTTATTCGTCTCTTGGGTGTCCGCCTCCCTCGTCCTTTGGAAGCGATCTCCGTGGGCGGGACGAAAGGGAGGGAGGGAGGGAGATAGGGATGTAGGGGAAAGGTGGGTGCAAGTCTTTCGAATTTGAAGACGGTGTGGAACCGAGCTCCTTGGAACACGAGGGGCCCTGGGGTTGCGGGGAGGGGGTGGATCTTCTCACACAGCCTCTCTCCGAAGTTTCCTCCTCCTGTCGTTCGATCCACCGGCTCCAATCATCTGGAGGAAATATAATCGCCCCCGCCGCCGAACGGGAAATGTGATTTTCTCTCCGCCGTCGAATGATTGAGTTAACTCCCCCCGTTTTAAAGTTTTCCGATCTCCTTGTCCCATCTTCCAGCCTATCTCCCCTCCACAATGTCGAGAAACGAGTGCGTTGTCCAGTGTCGACTGACTTCGAAGAAGACTAAATAATTTTCCTCGACTTCAGAAAATAATTTGTACTTCGAAATACTCAGTGGGATTTACTATCTCAAATTGAACATCACTTCGGGATTGAGTGATAGGTGCTTTGCGTAGTCAAAATTTTCCTTGGCGGTTTTATCAGTATCACGTCCGGAAGAAAAAATTGCCTTTCCTGAAAAATCTTCGCAACTCCTTGAAGCTATTAATTTAAAATGGTTATTAATCAGTCTTGAATCGATCTGAAATGGAACATGTAATATTTTTTTCGCACTAGGCTTGTCCATTTGAGTGAAATTTTAACTCCGCAGCGGTAGACCTTTCTTTTAGACAGGTCTTGGTAGTACTGAAGTATAATTTAGCAGCAACAGTAATTTCTAAGCAAACATTTCACAGCACGATATCATTTTCTCGCTGAAATATCTTTTTACTCTTTTTTCCTTCGTGATCATAGCCATTAGAAATTAGCCAATTCGATAAAAAGTCTTTCTCCAAAGTCATTTTACGGTGTTTATTCTCTGTGAAAACTTGGTCTAAATAAATAACTTTCTTATTTTTTGAAAAAGGTCTGCAATTATCGATAGTATTTTAGCTTTTGTATATTTATAGTTTAGTTTGTTTTATTGTAACTTATTTTCACTTTAACTAACTATAATGATACAGTAAACACCGAAGTCCCGATAATATAATTAATTTAGTTTTATTAAAATTTATTTTCACTTTAAATGACTGCCATGGTAATTGTAATACTGCAATCCCTTGACTGTCTACAGCTGTTCACCATTGCGTGTAATCTTATGGAAAAAATAATCGGATTAATTTGTGCATTTTGGAATGTTCTCATCCCAAGGTTGATCACGATACAGAATAATTTTATGTCATTCCGAATTAATTTACCCAATTAAACTCGTAATTTTACTAATGGAAATGTTTTGCTAATGAATCATCTGCTGTAAAACCTCAATGGATTCAAATTGAGAGGTGCCAATCACATCTGTGACTTGGGGAGGCTCTCTCGCAGGTGTTTTTTGGAGGTGGTGCGGAAAATGCATCCATGCACTCAATGGAAGTTGTCCCTGGAAAGTTTGGGGCTCGGCCGAGGTGAAAAAGCTAAGTTCGTGGGTGCCGACTACAGCATCAGTTTTATTTTCCAAATTTTTTTATTGGTTACTTGATAAATGACCATAGCCCACAAGATAAGCTATTTAAAATACGAAAACAGCTGCTGCTAGTCCATAAGTTTATTTCGCATGAAGGCTACCAGGTATTTAAGCTTGGAAAATAAATCAGAAATATTTATTCATTGCTGGTAATATCGCAAATTATACAATAGTCGAACCAGATTTTTTTGTTATTTCAAGTTTGGTTTAGCTATTAGGCTCTTAAGACCGAGAAGAAGGGTATATAGGGGTGGGAATGGAAGGGGAGGAGGAAGTTTAGGCTCATAAGAGCCTCTAAAAATATGTTTCAACTAGTGAAACTACGTACATCGTTTTAATAACTAGATTTTGTAAAAGGTTTAGATTTGTATGTCATAATCTTTCGGCTCTATGTAGGATTTATATTAAAATGCATCCGCTTGTTACTTTAATGAAGCTATATCTTTATTAACTAAATCCATTCTCATTTATACAATGGAGAGAGATTTTTTAATAGAAAATTGTGGCTAAAATAGAATAAAATTCAAAACTCTTCGTGATCCCTTATACCTGGTTATTCAAAAGCTGCCCTCTATCGGAAATGAGAAAAAGCATTTCTTAATCCCATTTAGTCATTTTAAGTAATTCTGTGTTGTGTGATACAGAGAATTCTTTGTTAAAACCCGCTGTAAATTTTATCTCGGACACAAAGGATCACTTCACTCTCACCAAAGACCGAGAATCACTCAACCATTTAATCGCATTTGACTCTTATTCCCGTTCGATTGAAGGCGTGTGATTTTTCTCGCTCATAGTAAGTCTTGGGTAGCCTCAAACTGCGACAATGATGATTTTTCTCCAATGAAAGAAACGATATCTTGTAGTGTGGCTATCATTCATAGAATATATATTAAGATCCCCCGAGGTCAGGAGGAGGTCGAAGATCCCTAGACAGTTTATGACACGGGCTGCGATTTTCGTGACCCACACTTAATGCAAACATGTCAAAGTTGACCCATTTCACTTCCTAAGATACGCAGTAAATATGCCATGAATCGTCCCTAGACCAAGGGTTTCGTAACAGCTTGACCCCGGCTCATGTCAACGCCGCGGGTGCCGACCTCATGAGTCTCATCGAAGGTCGTTGGTATTGGGCGAGAGTTAGCAGGCCTTGAAAAAGTATCCGGCTGACTGTTTGTGCTGGATTGATTGCGTATCCCCTGTCAACTCGAAAATCTGTTTCGTCACATTTCTTGACTCTTTCTTTGGTAGAAATTATTTCCCATCATAAAGTTTGTTTTGTCGGAACGGTTTAATTCATCTAGAGATTTAATTGCCGAGAAAAAGTCGACCACCTCTGCCTCATTTGTTCGTAATATCTTGTCGTTAAAAGACGAAATGCGAATTCTAACGTAATAATTCCGATTTTTTTTAATGTTTTGATGCAGAAGAACACATGAGTGGCTTTGAAATTTTAGTGCTTTCGAAAGTTCGTTTTAGTGCATTCTCGAGTTGACATCAGGATGGAAGCACTCGTCGTAATGAGGCATGACCTCTTGGCCCGATGTCGTCGCAAAGTTCGCAGTGTAGAGACTTGATTGAGTGTACTCACGCGTGTTCACTTCAGCAGAAAGGTTTCATCTCTTTTACCGTCTATAATTTAAATGTGTAACTAAGACATGCTGCACAATAAGATGTCATCTGTTTACGCCAGATACGAGTACTTGGGCCGAGTTAATTTCGTGCGGTCTAAAGTTTCAAAGGAGCCGAGCTAAAATATTGAGGCGAAGAAATCCATCCATTGCTCTCATATCAGTTCTCTTTTGTCTCGTCCTTTTGAGGAACGGCATTTTTCATTGTGGATCAAATTGGCTGCACTGCGGAAAGTTGTGGTCGGTCTTTCTCTGACGAATTAACACTTTCATTAAGTGACGCCACCGAAATATTTGCATTTTTTCAGTTCATCCACAAAATGATGAGAGCTTTCGTGAAACAAAGTGAGTGAGAGATTTTCGTGTGTTTTTTGTTTTCATGGTCTCTCTGCGTTCACAGAATTACATGTTAGAATTCTAATGCCACACCGGCGATCTTTCTTCAGCCGGACTGAACCTGAATGCATTGGAGCACGGCCATACTTCAGACACATGAGAAAAAATTTCTATCGTCGCCTGTCACTATGTATTAGTATGTTCTCTGCTATTTCATGGAGGAATCTACACCGATGAAGATCATCCCATTTGTTCCTTTCCCCCTCTTTTTGTGATTTGTTACTTTTATTCATCACTTATACATTTTTTAATATTGTTAATTGATCCAGTCGTCTTCTTGATGTCTTCCACACCACCTTCTTTCACTCAGGAAAAAAATGGTTTCCATGGTTATTTTTTATAGCACTCTATTTTTATAGGTTGTATTTCGCTACAGGATTCATTTCTCTGTAATTGGATTGAAAAAAAAGCTTGTAACAGAAGTACCAAACGCGATAAAATACCTTTAATCCCTCATTAATGGTAAAATTATTTTGGTGATCTTACTCCAGGGAATATTCACTAAAACCTAAAATTGTGTGACCGTGGTTTTAACGGACGCTTGCCATTCAAAATATTTCTGTCTCCATTTGAATAAATTATTAATAGTTCTGTCCTTAAATATATATTTTTTTAGGGAGTAAGAGTTTCTTCATCACCTCAGATTTTAATGGGAACTTTTCTCGTACTTTCTGATAATTTTGTTTACTCTTGCATGCGACAATAATTTTTCATCAAGTCAAGACAACGAACTTCTGTTAAGGGAACTAATAACTTCTGAAGTTGAAAGTTCCTTTGCTCTATGATATCTCGTCGGTAATATTCTCTTAATTTTCCTTCGTTTTCGTCACTTTGGTTTAAAAGTTCTTATTACAGTTTGGACAAGAACTTTGCTTTTCTGTGCATCTTTTCCAATGATTAAAAATTTTGCGATGTTAATTATGCGAGCGTGAAGAGAGGAAATTAATTCTCTTTTATGTACTTATTAATACCTTCTCATTTATCAAATTTCCAGTCCAATGTGCTCTTTCCATTCACAAAATTGTCTTCTGCTTGGTCTACGGCCGTCTCATCGTTCGCATAATGGTAGCAATTAATTGACCGATTACTTAATGGCAAAAAACAAAGCAATGAATGCTAATGAGAACTAGATTGATGGGAAAACAAATTTCAGTGATTGAAATCAATTGTTTTGGTAAATAGAAACATACGTTGGGTTTCCCAACTGACTTGGTATTTGTGCGCCGATATGTCAAGAGTGAACGTCCCAGTAGTCTTCAGAATGAAATGATCACCAAGAAGACAATTTCGAAACTACTAAAATTTTATCGCCGAATATGCTATTGTTTTTAAAAGGCCAAGATATTTCTCATGTATAAAAATTCCAGAGAGTGTAAGGAGAGGAGTTCCAATCCTTCATTTTATCCTCTTCATTTGCATATTGTGGAACCTGTAACAGCAGAAATTTGTGGCGTTCAACTTTAATTAAATATCGATTATGTATAACATATAGTATCTAAAAGTTCCAGTGACATATTTTTGTGTGATGTTTTACGTATAATTTGCGAATTACTTTGGTGCAACAGAGGAGAAAGAGCTGTTTGGTAATAGCTTTTAATCATAGAATGGAATTCGTCGATGAAATTGATCTTTCCGCCAGGCTCGATCTCTATACCTTCCCGAATACCGACGACGTGATTTGAAGCGTATTCCTTTTTTTGATAATTTTTTAAAATACGTTTTTCATTTTGGAGAGTGAAATAAATGAGGAAAACTAGAGCGAAAAAAAAGAACGGATGTTTTCCCGGCGTATTGCGTTGGTAAAGGCTATTCGGGTTCCCCACCATCGAAACGTCGGCAGAAATACAGAGAGTGGAGAACCCGAATAGCCTTCACCTACGTAAGCGGGGTTTGAATTTAGTCGCGGTGAAACATTTACACCAGGTAAAATTTCCAGTTGTTTTCATTGACGACTGCCATGACACATAGGCTACAATTGCTGTAAATAGATTATTAGTCTCAAATGAAGTCTCGTTCGCATCATCGAAATACGTCTGTATGAAATGAAAAGGGTGATCAAAAGTAAGAAGTCTACTAGGAACTTCTAGTTCACGGATGCGATTATGAAAGTTTAAAAAATCCAAATTGCAATTTTAAAGTGATTATTCAATCAAGTAGCCGCTAATTCGTATCACTCGTCGCTGAAAATTGACTGAGACAGACGAGTGAGCCGTACGTAGTATTGCTAGAGAGTGTCCCTGATTTGATTTTTTTACGCAATAAAATTCTTAATCCCTGGTGTCCTGTTCAAGAGACGTGCTTCCTTTAAAGGTTTCTGAAGAGCATTTTATCACATCTCACTCGCTTTGTCACACATTAATTCCTTCGTGATTTTCTTTATAGCCTTCATTTCTCCTCGGTCACTTTCCTTATCCCCTTTTGTAAGAATGAATGAAACTTCATTAATAAATTATGAGCGCTACTCACGATTATAAACCCTCTAGTGGTTTCTTTATGTCTTCGTAAAACTTTTAATGCGTATGGATTTGGAACGTGCGCCTATGTTGTTCAGTGGAGACTTAAAAAAGCAGTTAAAAGTATTTAGAGGACTTCCTTCTTAAAAGGCTTTAGTTCCCGAGACTGGTGTAAGCTAATTGAAAGATCTTTATTTTTGGCTGGAATGAAATCATGGAGAATCTTTTTCTTGCAGCGATATCGAACTATAGAATATTGCATGGTGAGTACTTGATGTTTCTATGTAGTAGTAGTAGTTGAGAAAGGAGCAGAGGAAGGCTTAGACTGGAATATTTTAAACAAATCACGAAAGATGTTGGGAGAAGAAGCTGAAAGGAAATAAAAGGAATACAGAGGGGTGGAATAGAAAAATTATAGGTGCAAACCAATCGATAGATTGACGACCAGTGAAGAAATAAAAGAGCGGTCACCTGAAAATGCCCAACTATTCTTTTGAGTTCAAGAAACTAAATATTACTGTGCAAAACACTGCGTGACTTTTTTGAGCGCGAAAGTCCCAACGCTTACTTTGGCTCACTCGGGGCTTTGGGAAGCAATGGTCTAAATTTCTAAATTCGGTGTCTTGAGACCCCAGAGAAAGAGGGCACAAGCCGGAAAAGGTGCCGGAGCATGCGGAGGCGTTTAGTCTGGGCCGGTCGGCATTGCATCTCGAGAACTCTCGTCCAGTGTGAGTGAGTCGGCGCGAGCACACGCATAACCACACACACCACATAACCTCCCTCCTCCGCCAGGTCGTCAGAGACCGCATACAAATGCGGTGCCCACCGTCGGACGCTCATGACGAGGGCGCAGAGAGTTGAGGAAAACTTTAAGTGGCTCAATGCTGGGGAACGATCTACTTGCCGTGACTGCCATATTATCCCTTGCCAAGCGATTGACGTAGGTTCTCCCGAAAGAAACTTCTGTGCCGACCGCGTGGTCGAATCGGGGTGAAGTTTAATTAGTTTTTTTTTGGCACTTAACAATTTGTGGGTATCTCCTGACGTTCTCAGATCATCAAAAGTATTGTTACAGTGTCACTCGTCCACGACTGTATTACCGTCCGCAAAAGAATTTAAATACGGAAAGCTTACACCGCGTCATTATGTAGAAAAGGACTTCAGTTCTGGTTTTACATATTTTATGACTACTACTTTTCCCTCTACAAATAGCGAAAAAACTTTCTCGTTGGCTTGCATGTTCGTAGAAACAATTTCTGTATTTGGATACCAATCCATTTAATCAAATCCAAATTAAATGGTTTCTAAAAAGCTATAATTTCACTCTTTTCTTGTTTAAATGGCAACGATTTCATATTGCTTCGTTACCGTGAGTTCGTTATTGTGACCTTAGCGGAAAATCAATCTTATTTATCTAAGAGTATAGAATTATGAGTTCGTGATTGTCTGGAGCAGGGGCCGGCAACCTACGGCACGCGTGCCTCACTTGGCACGCCAATCAATTTCCAATGGCACGCAAAGGCTCCAAGTTTTACATATTAATTTTTAAAAAAATCTTTTAAAGAACATTATTTATTTTAATGTGGTTTACAACTTTACGTATTATTGTTTACCACTTAATATTAGTATATAAAGTAAAACATGTTGTAGAACAATTATATTGACCTTGACTTGTGTAAAAATGCTTATGTTGTTGGCATTCTGAATGATTTGGCACGTAATTTGCAAAAGGTTGCCTATCACTGGTCTGGAGGCGATTATATTTCGTTTGTCGGGGGCAGATATTTTTTTAAAATCCTCATTGTATTATGACCGTGATACTGCGAGGGTGATACTAAGTCCTAATTTATTTTTTTCAGTCTCTCCTTAATATTTCCACTGTGCTCCGTCCTGGAAATGTAGCATGGGACTGTAAAAACCTAGATCTTGACTTCGTTTCTACGGGTCTTCAGTCTTCAGATTGCGTAGTTATACTATTGCAATTTTTACCCATCGAAGCTATTTCTTCACCACTCAAGGAAGGTACCCTCTGCAATTTCTCATTTCGAGTCGAGTTTATGGTTACGGCTTTCGGCATATTCTATCGTACACTGGTCTAGTTAACGACAAATAACATTCCAGATGAATCCTTCGTTCAAATGTTATATTTTCTTAAAGTACGTTTCACAAAGGCTAGTTTCTTCCAAGCATGTGATCTTATATTAAGACCTAAAGCTTGTTTTTTTTATTAGCTCCATGTAAAAGTTCTCAAATTAATGAGAGTATTCCTTGTGAAAAAGGGCATTCAAGATTGTAATGGAGACGAGAATGTTGGGTAAACAAGGTAGAGGTTGGGAGAGAATAGGGATTTTGGATAGAATGATAAGCGGTGGGAAGTATGCAGAGTCGAAGAGGGATTGTGTTAAGATGAAGCTGGGCATCTTAACACACACAACCGGAAGCTCATTAAAAACCTGCTTTAATTGGTTGATTATCCTTCACTCTTCCCTTGTGAGACCTAGATTTCCAGGTATCATGAGTGACTCTATTTTACTAAATTAAAGAAGTTACTAAATTAACTTCGGTGATACGTTAAAGTATATCGGATTTCGTATGGACCGTGCTAAGCAATTTGCGTCATTCCTCCCTCGGCCAGCTGCTTGTCGCAATTAATTCCACGAAGCGGGCACCCCGCGCGAAAATTAGGCCCAGGCCGCCTACGCGTTCTACTCGGACGCTTTTCCTTCGAAGTCTATTATTTCGGCCCTTGCTAAAGTAAAACTAATCCCAGTGGAACTGGCTACGTGTTAATCCGCCGCTAGCGTTGCATGCCTCGCTCGCCGTGACCTGAATCTCCACGTGCCTCTCTCCGATTCGCGTAAGCAAACAAGTCTACGACTGTTCAATTCCTCACTACGATATATCTCCATGAGGGAGGGTTATTGCATTTAATAAAGCCAGGAATAGGAAGATAACGAATGCTGAAACTCTTTTTGAGGACTTGATTGACCCTATTCATCCTTGGACGTTTAACGAATACGCGGTGTTCATCGGTATCACTTTCATATTAAGCGAACATTCAAAGACACGGATGTCGATTTCGGGTGGCAGGGATTATTAGTTTTGTGTGCACATTTAGTTTTTTTTTATTTCCAGCTCGAGTGAAGGTGAAAATCAATGAAAAGTTGGATCTGTATGTCGCCTCGTCTCAATCATACTTGTTCCGAAAGTTGGAGAATAATGAAACACATCGATGAAAGAAATGCACTTGATTATTCGACTGAAAAATTTTATTTTTCAGAGCGACCTATGTTTCGACATTGTACGTAATCATCAGGTGCAACATTGCAACCTAGGTTGTTTTGAAAAAAACCTTTCTGGAGAATTGCCAGGTGTTATCCTTTCATCAATATTCTGAGCGAATTCAACAAAGTTACCTATGCCTGAAGCAACGAATAATTAGAAAATTTTTTCCGAATTGCGAATAAATTGCGTGTAGTCACCAATAGTTCAAAACATTAGCGAAATCGTGTACGGTAGATACTAAATCAAAATTTCTGGAATGTAAATTCGAGAAATTATTTAATACTTTCTTCCAAATCCAATCTAATAATATAAAATACTGAATTTTATCGCCCTAAATAAATGTAGTACAAGCACCAAATAAGAGGGATATCTAGCCTTAGTAAGACTAACATTGGAGTATGGATCAAGTCTATGGGACGCATGTTACCAAAAAATAAATAATTATTGAAATAGTCCAGGGATAAGCTGCTAGATTCGTTTCAGGAAAAATCAAGAGGAAAGATAGCTCGATAAGTAACAAGATAAGGCAGGTTGAAGAAGGTTGATGGGACAGGTTGAAGAAAAGACGGAAAATTTGAAGATCAAGGGTGCCTAATTTGTTTAGCTCGACCCAGAGGTCAAACTTAGACTGTGTTGCTCAAGTTCAATGATATAGTGAGGTACTCGATGAAACTTTTTCCTTGAGATAGTATTTCGCCTTAAAAAGATATTTGGGAAAAAATCTGTGCACTAATTTTTTGTATCATTTGTTTGAATAAGAACATATTTCAGGTCTCTCTCGGTTTACCCAGGCTAAATATTTTCTGATGTTTCCTCAAGCCTCTGAAAGATATTTTTAAACTGACAACGCCATCACAAGGAGGTGGTACAAAAATTTCCACTGGCTCTTATTTGCATTATTTTATAAATTTTAAAGCAAATTTCCATTAGGTTTCTCGTGAGTTGTTAGCCCTTGGGTATATGCTTTTGATTTAGTGCATTGAATTACAGCTAAATATTTTCTGCGGTCAGTTAAAGGCTTAGTGCGAACTTGTAATGAAGGAAAACAGAAAATATAAGTTAAATATTCCAACAATGTCAGGCACACTATAATGCGTTAAACAATTTTTCTAATAAAATGGTTTATAGGTACCCTTTAAGGACTATTCCCAGCGTTTTTGTTCGTGGTAGGTCACGCATAATTAAAAACATGCAGAGTAAAGAGCGTTGATTCGCCTTTGATTCTCAATCTGTAAATTAGTGTGCAGATTCTCCTTAATCTCCTTTGGAGCACCCTCTTCGCCATTAATCAGGCAAGACCTTTTCCGTGTCTGGTTCCTTTGCATTTTGCTATTGATTGATGCATATTTCTGCAACTGTCCTTCCCCATTCAGTTTTTTTTCGTCGAGATGAATGGAAGAGAAGGAGACGAGTCCTCCTGACATAACCCGGGGTGAAACGATCACAAGATCGAAATACCATTTCTTTTATAATCCGTCATTTTCGCCACACATGGGCACCCAGTATCTCGAAATCCATCCTTATCTTCCCTTTGGTCTTGCATGATTCAATCCGCAGAACAGTACACGGTTATGATTATGATCTTTTAGTGGAATGAGTGGTGGTATTATACGCTTTCATCTTTTGTTGAGGGCCGATTTCACCCGGTTTTCATCGCTAAAGACGTCTTTATTACCGTTCGAGGAAGCTCGCACGACGTCAAAGAGATCGTAATTTTAAGTGATTACGCTTTTACACGATATTAAACCAAGGAACCATCTCTTCATCTTTATTCCCTTTGCGAAATTAAAAATAAATTCGTGTGTCCGACGAAGGAAGCCGATTTTATTATGTTTCTATTAACTCGCTTTCGTGTCTTGTTTGTTCGTCTGTTCGGGTCAAAGTTTGGAAATTATTTTAAAATAACTTCCCTGTGAGCTAGACACTTGGAACTTTAAATATTTCTCAGAACTGGATGAAAATGCAAATATATGCAGTAATATATACGAACACTCATGCGTATATAAAGATACATTTATACATATTTCCGTGCGAGGTGGAAGACGATGGTCGAGGGGCTCGCTGTACTAAAGACAATAAATTCCCCGTTCTAGTCAGCCGTCTCGATGGTTCCTCATTAGCATGCGGGATTACCTTCCTGGGAGTGGTGGGTTCGAGCCTCGCAGGGCTAATTTTTTTATGGTAGCTAAGCTTAAATTTTTCAAGGCTGTCGAGGGATCGTTGAAAGAGTTGGAAAAAGTTGAGTATAATTTTATTTCCGATAGGTCGCCGGAAGAAAACCGTATTCCCGCGGCGGAAACCGGACTACGTATAAGAGAAAAATTATGTAAATAAAAATATTTAAAAATGGAATTTTTGAAACGGATTAATAAAGTATGAAATAATTGTATAATTATAAATAAATATATTGAAAAACCACGTCTTTTAAACGAACCAAGACGTATGAAATAATTATGTAAATAATCAGGGTTTTAAAACGGACTAAATATTATGAAATAATTTCTCTTATCCTCGTACAGATTCATAACCCCTAAACAGATTGCTCTTAAATATTTGTGAATTTTAATAGTTTTGAAAATAAAAGTAAACTTCAGAACGAAAAACGTGGGTCGCATGCAGTCGATGAGAGTAGGTTGTGTTCTGGGTTGGTGTCGTTGAGAAAATGCACGCAACAGTTCATAGACTTACGTGAACTATTCATGCATCAATTATATATAGTATGCGCCCACGCTTTTCGTTTTAAATTTTTCCTTTATTTTCAAAACTATTAAAATTCACAATCACAAATTTTTAGGACAATCTGTATGGGGTTATAAATCTGTACGAGGGTAAGAGAAATGATTTCATACTTTTTAGTCCGTTTTAAAAATGTTTTAATTTTTTTATTTACATAATTATTATTTAGTAAAAATTATGAGATAATAATTTTTAAAATATGTACATGTAATTCTCATTTTCTCAAATTTTATATATTCGATATTAATGTAAATCTCCCTCTTAAATCTTCAATCTTCTCATCAGATATAATATACTAGCGCAAGAGGTTTTTCCAATTTCAAAGCTCTTCTGTAACACAATTTTCAGCATGGTTTCGTCTAATCTCCTGTTTCTGATGGTGGTGGTTCAGCAGCCACCGAAAATTTAAAAAACTTGTGAGTCTTTATATGTATGTGCCTATGTTTTTTGTGTGTGTTTTTGTGACAAACATTCTTTCACGCTTGTGAACTCATTACATTATATATATATATATATATA
>WURS02278238.1:0-11002 GCA_011762765.2 Rhinocypha anisoptera
TGCTCAAAGCACGTGCAATCGACTTTAGTATCGATATTATCGACATCAAACCTGTTTTAATCCAATATATTGGATTTAATGTTTTATAAACCAATATATTTGTTTCACATTCAATATATTGGTTTCCAGTTCTCTGTGTGTAGAAGTAGCGTAACTGTTACAGTGCAAAATGTCGTGAAACGAAAAGTTTGACGGAAAACGACGACGACGACGACCAAAGTCGATCACGCATTAATATAGAGTAGATAAAGGTTCTAAAAATAAAATTAAATCGATCGAATCGGATGAGAATTCGAATTATAACAGAAAAAAAATAAATTCGAATCGGGTAAGAATTCGAATCACAACAGTAAAAGTTAGATTCGAATCAGTAAACAATTCGAACTCACAAAACAAAATATAAACAACAAAACTATAAAACAAAAATAAAATTCAATTATCAAAGAATTATTGTTAATACCATTTTTAAAATGTCACGTGATTCCACTTGTTTTGTATCGATTTTTTGAGAAGAAGATTCACATTTCAACCTCGCAATCAGATAGTAACGTAGTCGCGAGTTGGGAATTGAAAACTGAGTCGGTGTGAGCATCAACTCCAGGTACTGGTAGTGACACTGCTCGAGAATCTCGATCAATAGGGAATGTGCTTTGGACGATTCGAAACCGGCTACGTTTTCCAACATCAGAAACCGTGGTTTGTGCTTTAGCCTAGAATTTTAAATATTTATAAGTTTTACTAATAAAGTTACCAATAAAAAAATTCAAAAGCATTCATACTTTGGCAAAACCGAAAGAATATGTTGATAGGAATCACTTCTGGCATCTTCAAGATCAGCTTTGAGACCTAACCGAGTGAAGGGTTGACACGGTGGACTCATGGTCAGCAGATCAAGTTGTAGAGAGTCAAGATAGTCGACACTGAACGACTGAATGTTTCGTTCCAACAATTCAATCTTATTATTATTATTATCTTTATCATCACCTGAATGTTTCGGAAGATGACTTTGTCGGTAAACCTGATTTGCAGAGGTGTTTATATCCACCGCGGTAAGGTGATACGACTGACATTGCTCCTGGAACAACCCTAACAGTCAAAGGTAAAGTTAGTTTCAACTTGGAAAAAAACATTGGTTGATATTTTGATTTACGTTTGATTGCAAAGTGAAATCCACCGATGCCACTGTAAAGTTCCAAAATTCGAAATCTAGACTCTTCTCTTTTAATTTGACTCATTTTTAAAAAAAATATTAATTTTAAGTCCAAAACCAAATTTTTCTTATAATATGAAATCGATTTGTCAAAATAAATAAAACCAAAACAAAATAAACACGTGATAAATAAAAAACAGATTTACACAATGCCAGTTTCCGCTTATTTACTATTCATTTTAATTCTATAGAAGTAAAAAACTTGCAATGTATAAATTGGATACAACATAACACATTTCTATGCCACTACCACATGGGAATGCTTTTATGACATGTACTAGTGGCATATTCCTGTTGATTTGAGAATTTTGTCCATTTCTCTTTGTCACTTTGTCACTATTCTTCAAAAGTGATTCATCTCATCATTATTATTTGCCGTAAATGACTCTGAACATTATGGAAAATAATTAACCATCTTTACCAGGTACGTGTTTTGCTTGTCATCCACCAGAATAGATGATTTTGACTTAACAAAAAAGTTTTGTCTCAAAACCAAAACTCAAAAATTAGTTTTAATAGCTTCAAAATTCACTTTCATCTATCAAAATTTGTGGGTAAACTTAACCCAACTTTGAATGACCATGAGAATGCATTTTACAGTTAGTCAAAACCTTTGTTACAATTTATATTTTTTATATATTCAAAAGAATCACTTCAAATTTCGAAAACACTAAGTTTAGAATTTATCATTAATTTTGCATAAAAAGTAATGTACAGAATCAGTAAGACTGCGAAATCTTTGTGTGATTTTCCGTACTGGAATTGCATTGTTTTATTTTAAGCATTATTTAATTTTTATAAAAAGTTTAAAGTTTTTTTAGTATCATCATTAGTTTTAAACTTGACTTGACCAATCATGCATATCATAAATTTGTTGTCAGTTCACTTCCTGATTTGCAAATTTTCTTTGAAGAAGCAAAAATACATTTTTTAAAATTAAGAATAGAAGAAACGCTAATTTAGATACTTAACTTAAACTTACTCGACATTGAGGCGATCAGAAATATGTTTGTTATATATATTTAAGTTTAAATTTTATAACAATTTTGTTTTGGTTTTAGATTTTTTTCTTTTGTGTGAAACATTCATATTAGATTGAGTCATCAACAGTGTTGCTTCAAGTTTTCGTGTTCTCAAAAGAGATCTATTTTTTATTCTATTTTTTAATCTATTAATTATTCATTATCATAAAGGTTGCATCGAAAATTCAACAAGATGTTAGAGGTGGTAGATTTGAATTCAAAAATCAACCAAGAAGTTGAGCCAAACAAAACGAATGGATCTCAACCTTCTTCGGAGTTGGTTTCGACAAGTTTCGCGGCACAACTCAAGGAGGATCAAGTTGTCCGAGCCAACGATGACATTATCGTCGATCTCTTTCGGTGGCCTACGATTCGTGCCGTGGGCCAAAAGTTTCTTGCTACAGTGGACAGTGTCTTCATGACCTTTTCGTGGTGTATCTTTCGAACCATCAACAATCGGGTTTACTTCACACTGAATCGACCCAACAAGATTGGTTTAAGCGAACCGGTCGAGATCAAGGCACTTGCCGGACTGCGAATTATCCAGGTATGAACTTTATCTACGCATCACAATTTGTTATATATCTTGATTTTTTTTACGATTCAAACTCGAGTTATTATAATTGGTTATACTAAAAAAATTCGAATCATAGCGCCGAAAGTTAGATTTGAATCGGTTAAGAATTCGAACAGTTTTTTGTATAAAAATCGAATCATAAGACAGAAAGTTAAATTTGAATAACAACCGGGAAAGTTGGATTCAAATCGGTGATGAATTCGAAACAAATAAAATAAGAATTCAAGCAGTTTTGTACAAAATTTGAATCGAATGGGAATAAAATTCGAAACATAACATAGAAAGATAAATTCTAATCGGTTAAGAATTCGAATCACAACCATAAAAGTTAGATTTGAATCGGTGATGAATTCGAATCGCCACAACGAAAGTTGGATTCGAATTGGTTAAGCACAGTAGAAGTAGCGTAACTCTCACAGTACAAAATTTGGGCTGTACTGTGAAAGTTACCCTCCTTCTACTGTGCTTAACCGATTCGAATCTTATTCCGATTTGATTCTAATGTTGTACATAACTCTTTGAATTCAATTCGATTCGAACTTTTTCAATTCTCACTCGATTCTATTCAATTTTTTGTTCATATCTTTTCGAATTATGATAACTCAAGTTTGATCTTGGCGGCTTTGCTGCCATTTTGTACAAGAGGCAAACGGCGTTTTAGCGTCTGCTCTCTTGTAAAAAATATATATAATATAATAATAATAATGAAATATACCTGATTCATTACTTGAAACTTTTCTTTATGAAATAGATGTGTTCGAACGAGGAACCACCGGAGCCGGTTTCAAACCAGTCTCGCCCAAGAACAGACTTGATATATTTGACTCCTTTCTGTGCACTCACCGATGACTTCAAGGTGTATTGGTGGGTGTTGGAACACGACACGCGCGACTCGATTCAAATCTACACCGAGCCGTGCCAGATTGCCACCGGCATTCGACTGGTGCGCAGTAACGAATACTGTTTTGTGATGCTCGCCTTGGACGGGCTTACGTTTTACTTCAGTCAAATTCACCCAACTTCCGTTTTCGAACGTCGCAATGCTCGCTCTAGAATGCACGAAATTGGTGTACCTTTTGGTTCGCTTAAATCATTGCGAAAGAAGATAGTGGATTTTGCCACCATTAAGCAACAGATTTTGGCTGTTTCCGATCAGGGAAACATTCTCTACACCTACTCGTATGATCATCCACGACTGAATGACTTGAATGGCAAGTCGAAACCAATCACCTGTCTCTTTAAGGCGGTGTGTGCCACCAAATGTGGCTTGTTTGCCATTGGCAACGATGGCAGTCTCCTTCAAATGGCTGAAGTTCCCACTTTTGATTATAATAATTTTTCAAGGTTTACCTTTAATGTTTCTGTGACTAAGATTATATCTTATCTCTATCTGGATTATGCTATTGCGGTAAGTTCATTTAATTAAGTAATCAAATTAAGGTTTAAGCGGATTGAGCATTTATTTTTGAGCTTTAGCGCCGACTGTTTCTTGTAAAAAACGGCGGCAAATCCGCCGAGATCAAACTCGAAGGAATATGTTAAAAAATTGAATCGAGTGAGAAGTTGAAAAGTTCGAAAATTTGAATTAAATTGGATGAGAATTCGAAGAGTTATGCACAACATTCGAATTATAACACAGAAAGTTAGATTCGAATCGGTGATGAATTCGAATTACAACAGTGAAAGTTCGATTCGAATCGTTTAAGCACAGTGGAAGTAGCGTAACTCTCACAGTACAAAAACGTGGTTGGCAGAATACCAAAAATGACAGAACATTGAACATAGAAAACTGCGACTATATTATTCATTAGAATATCTAGGAGATAGGAGAATAAACATCTAGCCTATTCAAACTAATTACATATTAAATATTTTAACAGGACTAATCTATTGAATATAATCTCTTCACCCAAATAGGAGGATGCTCTTGGAAAGCGTTACCAGTTGAAGTTCGACCGTAATTATAATTTAGGCCCAACCCTGCGTGCCATACCGAGCGGCTCGGAAGAGTCCCTGTTAGACACAATGGTCTTGTACCAGTCTAGTGTAATCCCACCGAACACAATGGATCGTCTGGTGAGCCTGTACCAGAGTGTCAATCTCAAGTGGAACTACTTTAACGACCCTTCCACGGCGGATATCATGATCAAGGTGCGAACCTGGAGCGGGAGTGGTGGATTGAAACGAAAATTGTGTCGCCGTAACCGAGAGTTGGAGGCGATCCCGAAACGTCAGGCCATCTTTGTCTCTTATGACCAATTGAGGGAGAATGCCAACTATCTGTACTATTTGGTCTGCTACGAGTACCTCACCAAGGATCAGACCATTAGGATTGACACTTTCTGGTACCCGGTCTTTTTCTCGTTTCTCAAGTTCGCCTACACTGGTTTGCTCACTGCCGAACCCGAGTGGTTCTTCAAGTTGTACCTGCTTGCCACCAAAATGCAGGCGGATGAATTGATTCGCGAGGTAGGTCGCAAGATCTCACGCCATCTGGTCACCTTGCTTACCAATGATCTGAAGAGAGACCGGCAAACCGGTGACACCCAGAAACTGACACAGGTTAGTTCGGCACGATATGCGTGAATTACATTACAGCAATCACAGAATTTTGAATGTTAATGCATATTGTTTACAAGAGGGCAAAGCGCTGTCTGCCTCTTGTAAAAAAAAGGCAGCAAAAGTTTCAGCTTTTTTGTGTCCGGGAAGTATACTAGAATTTTTGTGAGGACGGACAGAAACATGAGAGCAGAGCTTTTGCTGCAAAGCTGTCTTTGTACTGCTAAAAAGACAGAACATAGAAAACCACGACCATATTATTCATTAGTATATAAGAGAAATACTAATTAAAAACATTCGGCGTCATGCGACGAGTCGGCTTAGGTATTAAGTTGATCAACTGTCGCTAACCTTGCCCAGTTTTCGAACTTGGGTAGCCGACTCTGCGCAAATTGCTACGCAATGCAGGAGTTTGCATAGAGTTTGTCACCATTTGGGGGTTCTCTTGCAAACCTAAGGCTTAGTGAAGAAGAAGACTAATTAAAGACAATATTCAAAATTTAAAAAATAAAAGTTATAAAGTTGGAAAACGGATCTAAAATGGACAATTTTGTTATCTAGCTTATCTAAACTATAATAACATTGGTTGATTTGTATCGACAGAGCACGTTTGTGCAGTATCTGGTGGACCAGTTGTCTATCGTGAACCGGTGCAAATCGAGGCCCTACCCCCGAAGACGACCACGGACGATGACCTATCCGGACCATAGTCTTCAAAGTCGAATGGTACGTTTCATCACCGAACGAGGTGTGGCCAGAATGTACACCCACAAAGCTTCGATGTGCACCGGTGAGATTGTTCGGGATATCTTCCGACCGGACGAGGCAAACCCGTTGCCAGCGGTTACCGATTTTCAAGCCGAACCGATGGTACCACTTGAGATGTTCGGTGGTAAGATTTACAATGTGTTCAGAGAAGGAATCAGACCAAAAATAAATGAAAATAACAGATTTATTGGAAATCGGGCACAAATGCAACAGCAATTTCAACGGCAACCTCAACCGCAACTTCTACCTCCACAACAACAACTTCTACTTCAACCCCAACCTCAACTTCTACCTCAACCCCAACCTCAACTTCTACCTCAACCCCAACCTCAACTTCTACCTCAACCTCAACTTCAACCTCAATATCAAGGTTCAGAAACCAGATCAAGAGCTAGACGAAGGGAAACATAGAAAAGAGGTGCAGTTGGTAAATGTCTTTGGAAATTTTCCACTCTCAATACGCATGCTCAAACAACAGGAGAAAGCCGGAAGGCTTTTTGTTGTGTTCTCACAACACGGTTATAACCTAACATTAAGCACGTTTCTGGTTATAACTCGGCAAGTTTTTGTCATAGTTTATAAGCAGACATTTTAGAAAATCAACGCTTATAAGCTGATTTTTTTTTGAAATTGTAGAGTTATAACCAGAAATGTGTTCAATGTCAGGGAATAACCAGACAGTATTTTCAATAGTAAAGTGGAATCCGATCAAGAACTTTTTGACAAGACTACTTTTTATATTATTATATAACTTTATATTTTCTTTTGTGTACTTATTATTTTATTATATATTCATTTTCTAGCCTTTGTGCCTTATTTTAATATTATATAATATATTTTTAAAATAAGATCATTAAATGGCTTTTAATTTTTTAAATTTCAACTACTTTGTATGTGTATATGTCGTTATGTTGTATATTTTATATATAGTTTATATATTATTATTTATTAAGTTTACTCTTGGTACTCTTGTCACCGTTTTCAAAGTTCTCGAGATTGCGATTGAAGACAGCGTCGAATGCATCGGATATGAGATGCCACAGTGGACTACCAAAGTAGACCAAGGCTACCATTGAGAGGAAACTTGCTGCCATGCCCAACAGAATTGTCACTAATTGGATATGAATTCAAATCTAATAAGAGTTCGAATCGAATCAGAATATAAATTCGAATTTGATAAGAGTTCGAATTTAATCAGGATAAAAATTTGAATCCGACAAGAGTTTGAATTGGATATGAATTCAAATCAAATATAAATTTGAATCCAATAAGAGTTCAAACCCAACCAGAATATAAATTCGAATCCCATAAGAGTTCGAACCGAATGAGATATGAGTTCAAACCCAATAAAAGTTTAAATCTAATAAAATATAAATTCGAATCCAATACGAGTTTGAAAGGAATCGAATATAATTTCGAATCCCATAAGGGTTCGAATCGAATCGGATATGAATTCGAATTCAGTAAGAGTTTGAATCGAATCAGTCTTTACCGTAGAAGATGCGTGATACGAACAGATAGTCCGGATGGTAGCGAACCATTACATAGAACTTATCCATCTTGACAAAAAAAGATGCTTTTCAAGATGTAGTTAAAAGCGCTTTTTCCTTACTTCATTTCATTCTATTTATTTGAAAAATTGTTTTATTTAACAATTACACAATTAGGTTACTGTTTATTATTATTGGATTTATAAGTGAGAAGTAAAAGAGAAATTTATTATATCTTGTACAACTTAAAAATATTTTTTTTTACAAGAAGGATGGCGCAAAACCACCAAGGTCAAACTCGAGTTACTATAATTTGAAGGATTATGCAAAAAATTCGAAACAAATCGAGTGAGAATTGAATAAGTTTGAATTCCGAATCAAATTGAATGAGGATTCGAAGAGAACAACATTCGAATCGAATTGGAATAAAATTACAGGAAGTTAGATTCGAATCGGTGATAAATTCGAATTACAACAATGAAAGTTAGATTCAAATCGGTGATGAATTCGAATTACAACAGTGAAAGTTAGATTCGAATTACAACAGTAAAAGTTAGATTCGAATCGGTGATGAATTCGAATCACATCAGTAAAAGTTAGATTCGAATCGGTTAAGCACAGTTGAAGTAGCGTAACTCTCACAGTAAAAAAAACGTGGGAGTAGAAAACCAAAAATAACAGAACATAGAACACCATAATAAAATTTTATTACTTGTATAGGAAAAATGTTTTTAAAATGGAAAAAAGCGACATCTGTCGGATTGCCGAACAACCATTTATTTTGTTTTTTTCATTAGGCCATAATTTAAGGTTATTGAGACTCTTGTAGATTTTCTGGTTGCATGACTTGTTCTTCTTGAGGAGTTTGCTTAGTTTCCTGGATCAAGTTAAAGATCTTTTCATGCTCTACCGCAAAAGCAATCCTACGATTGTTGTACCAGTAGGTGGCTAAAATCACAAGCTCGATTCCACTCAACAAGGCGGTCACAATTAAAAACTCTATGTTTTGCGATAAAAGAAAGAATTTGGTACATTTTTTTGTTAAAAAGTTTTTACTCAAACAATATACCACGAAGACCTGGTGGAACTTTGATATACACTGGATGGTGAGTCAAGAATTTCTTTTTTGTTTTACTCTCTGACTTGTCGCTAGTTTCAACCATCAATATCAATTGCTGAAGATGAAAAAGAAGTACAATAAACAAAGAAATTTGAACACTTCCAAACAAATTAACGTAACACATAATGCTTCAACACATAATTTAGCTTTCAACAAGTTACTTAAATAAATGGGCAAACAATTCCAAACAATTAAGTAAATGAATTATGCAAAGAGTTAATTTAAATTAAATTAAATCAGAGATTAGCGGAAAAGTGTGACAACATTGAGAGTTAGTTTTATTGAAAACATCAATAGCGTGTCACACTTTCAGGCTAATGTCTGATAAATATTTTTTTTTAAATTATTAAAATTGTCTGTTAAGAATTCGAATCATAATAACGGCTTCAAATCGGATAAAAGTTTAAATCATAATAACCAAAGTTAGATTCGAATTTGTGGAGTTCGAAGCATAATAACGAATTGTTAAGAATTTGAATCATAATGAAAGTTAGATTCAAATTGAATAAGAGTTCGAATCACAACAATTTGTTAAAAATTCGAAGTGTAATACAATAAAAGTTTGAATCGAATTTGTTAAGAATTCAAATCATAACAACAAAAGTTAGATTCGAATTTGTTAAGACTTGAATCATAATAATGAAAGTTAGATTCGAATCAAATAAGAGTGCGAATTATAATAACAACAAAAGTTAGATTCAAATTTATTGAGTTAAAATCTTACTGCTCATGCGCGAGAAGTGTGAAAGAAAATGGAAAACATAGATCATAGAAACCCACAACATACTTTTCGTTGATATCTAGGAGAATTTTATTTAATTCTGATTTTTTGTAAGTGTGTGTCCTCTGAGATTAAACAGCATACTTTTTCAACTTTTCCATATCAACCTTCTTGCTCAGTGCGGACATATTAGGGGGCAAATTAGAGAAACCCTTCTGAGTGCTCACCGCGCGACTGTTGAACGAGTTGGGCTTTTTCGATGCGGTCGACGATGCTGCCGTCGATTCCTCGGGTACCGACGGATCTCTTCCGGTGGAAGTTCCACGTGACCGCGATGGCCTTCGAGAACGTGAACTCTTGCGAGACTTGGCACCCGAATTCTCCTCCTCCACCGGTTGACAACTCGAACTCACCGTTCCTGTACCACCACCACCTCGGGTTCGAGAGGACTTTTTTGATGATGATATTTTTCGAGACTTGGAATTGGACTCCTCTTCCGGTGGTGCACACGAGGAACTCACCGTCGCCGGTTGACGTGATGACTTTCCTCTCCTATAGGACGTAAGGACCCAAATTAATTTTGTAGCCGTTACCCGTACCAGAATGTAAAATCTTATACTCGAAATTTTACCCGTTATACCCGTACCAGAATTACCCGTTCAAAAATTACGTTATTTTATTTAGTTATGTCTAGAATCTGTTTTTCTGTCACCTAATCTCTCTCTCACACACACTCTCACTTTTTGTCTCACAATAACCTAACCCAATCTCTTTCTCCTTTTTTCTGTTCTCCAATAACCATTAAGTTAACATCTTTTAACAGAGAACAGAAGGTGAGACAACAATAGAAAAGTAGAATTATCCAAAATTTGTCCAAAAATTACGTTATTTTATTTAGTTATGTCTAGAATTAGTTTTTCTGTCACCTAATCTCTCTCTCTCTCTCTCCTTCTTTCTGTCTCACAATAACCTAACCAAATCTCTTCCTTTTTCTGTCTCTCAATAACATTTGACTTAAATTTAAGTAAACATTTTAGTAATACAACAATAGAAAAATAGAATTGAATTTTCAAAGAAAAGATAGAGACAGAGAGAGAGAGAGAGAGAGAGAGAGAGTTATTGGTTAGGTTATTGGAAAACAGTAAGAGAGATGCTTAGTTAGGTTATTGGGGGACAAAAAGAGGAATTAAGGGTCGTACTTTAATTATGTGGGAAGGGGGAGGTTGGAGGTTAAAATTTTTCATATACTCCTTCATTGAACAGTGTTTTTTAGTGCTCACCATACAAGGGAGAGAGGGTTTAAAAAATCCCAATATTTTGCTTACGTAATTAAAGTATGGTCTCTTAGGTTAGGTTAATTGAGGTTTGAAATTTCTGATATCGGGTAACGGGTTAATGTTTTTGGTACCTGTTACCTGTACTCGTTCCGGTAACTCACAAACAGTCATAAATTTCTATCCGTTTTGGGTTCTTACCTAGACGCCTCAACATCGCTCAAACCCTTCTTGGTCGTCGCCTTTTTGCTGCTCTTATTA
>WURS02278347.1:0-40274 GCA_011762765.2 Rhinocypha anisoptera
ATTCGAATTTTTTGCATAACTCTTCGAATTAACTCGAGTTTGACCTCGGCGGCTCTGCCGCCGTTTTTTACAAGAGGCAGACGGCGCTTTAGCGCCGGCCCTCTTGTAAAAATCTAATTAATTCTTATATGCTTTTCAAATGAAGCTCACTTTTCATTCAACTAATGTAAACATTTATCTGAATTTCACTCTATGTCAATATTGCAAAAAATTAAACTACTTTCGTCTCTCAGTTTGTTTTAAATAATAATTTTGATTATTATTTAAAGATTTTTAGATATCTTTTAGATAAAATGTACAATTTATCAAACATACAACTCTTATCAGATTAATTTATTTTATTTTACCATATTTTAATTGTTTCTGCTTGAAAAATGATGCGGCTGTCTGATTGGTTGTGGGTGATGTGATCGTTGGATGAACTTTGGTAGCCCGGTAGTGCACTATGGATTACTGGTAGTAGTGGTGGTGTCAGTGGTGTTGGGGTGTAGTGGTGCGCGATAAGTGAAGGTGCGCAAATGGCGGGTGTCGGTGAAACATTCACTGGGTAGCCCAACATTAGCTTCTCACAAACCGTTAAAGCATGCTGTAGGTTTTGAATATAATGGAGTTTACTAGTCAAATGAAAAAACCCCAGTGGGCTTGAGTTGATTCCACCGCCACTTTGCAGTTTGAGCCGTTTGGCTTACTGAAAAAATTATACAAAATTTATATTAAAAATAACCAGTGTTGGGCTCACTGGTAGACGTTATCGCTGATGGGTCGAGTTGGGTGGTGATAAGAAACGGTGTCGTACAGTGGTTCGTTCCACTGCCTCCGGATCGCCCGCCCATTGCCAGTGACATGATGCCACTTGTTGCGCCCTCGCCTCGCCGCTCGTCACACGTCGAGGACCAGTCTGCTCGGCCCCATCACTGGTGTTGAGTAGTATCACCACTATCTTACCACCTTCCCAACCAGCACGACATTGCTACTGCCATCCTCGCCATTGCCTAGCTGTCCTAGCCGCTGGCTATGCACTAGCGGCCTCTTTAGGAGAGCACAACTGCGATGCTCATCAATGCGAGCACTGATTGACCAGTCAGCTTCATTATTTGGTATCTTCAGCTAGTGTTGTGCTATCTATTGTTTAGCATTTCTATCGATTTTCATCAACGCCACTCTTCCCCCCACTCTCTTATTCACATACACACACACACTCTCACTTCTCTTTGTATCCGTTCTGTGACACTGACTGTGTTGTTCCTCAGTGCATGCCGCCATGAGTTTAGCAAAGTTGGTTCCGGTGGTAAGTATTCTTTTGGAGAATTTCATCCAGATTAATTCCATATTGTATATATTTCAATTAACATGTTTATAATTAGTCCCGGATCAAATACTTGAGTAAGTTTACTATCTTGGAATCTTGTTGAATTGTTAATAATTTGTTGTGTTGCAGCCAAGATCCGCGATGTCACCATCGATGACTTCAGCTTTAGGCTTCATTATCGCTTTACATTCTCCTTTCTACTCATTGGAAGGTACAATCATACTGATTATTTTGACCGTGAATAAGTACTAATTTGATTCGCTAGTTTGCTGCTCACTGGCGAGCAATTCTTTGGCAAACCAATCCAATGCATTCCCATCAAGGACGGGGGAGTGCCTGAGAAAGTGATCAATTCATACTGCTGGGTAATTTAACTTGTTTTGTTTGGTTGAGCACAATTAATTTACGCGTTGTTACATTAAACTACAGATAGAAGGGACATTTACTTTACCTAAAGCATTGATGAAAAGTAAGCTGGTAAATTGCCTTTTTATTGCTCTTATGTTTACCGATTTTTATATGGATAGTAATCGGATTTGAAGTGGTTGCACCTGGTATAGAACAATATAAAGAATTTGTAGATGAAGCCAAACATGAAAAAGATGAAGTTATATCACATGCATACTATCAATGGGTAAGTGCTACTTGCTACGACAATTTGACATTTTTTGACTCATGTATTTGTTCTTCAGGTCGGTGTTGTGCTCTTTCTCCAAGCTTTGTGCTTCTACGTGACACATCTTTTATGGAAATTGTGGGAAAAAGGTAATATTAGAACTTAATGCTTTGACTAACACTGACTCCCAATGACAATTTTTCAGGTCGAATGAACAAGATCATCAATGATTTGAACAAGACGATTTTGGCCAGCGAAAAGAAAGAGGAGAAGAAAGATATTTTGATAGCATATCTTCTCAAGAACAAAGGACGTAGTAATTCATACGCGTTTCGTTACTTCCTTTGTGAAGGTCTCAATCTAGTTAACATTATCATTCAGATGGTAAGTTGTTTTTTTAATGAAGTTTTGGTTTTAAAGCATTATTTGATCTAGATCTTTGTTGATTGGTTTCTTGGTGGCGAGTTTTCAAGCTACGGTTTGGACGTGATTCGTTTCCTGGATGATGATCCATCACTACGCGTGGACCCAATGTCCAAAGTGTTTCCCAAGATGACCAAATGTACCTTCAGGCGATTTGGTCCATCTGGTGATATTCAACAGTAATGTTTGACAACAGGACATATAGCTCTTGTCTAACTCTTCATTCACAGGACCGATCACCTCTGTTTACTTCCACTCAACATTCTCAACGAGAAGATGTATATTGTTTTTTGGTTCTGGTTCTACATAGTCCTCTTCTTCTCTTCTTTCTCGGTGCTCTACCGAATCACTGTGATTGCTTTCCCACGAAGTCGATTCTTCCTGCTGGGCAAAATGCACCGACTCGCCGATCCGGATGATGTCGAAATTATACTGGACGACATCTCTTACAGTGACTGGTTCTTGATTTATCTGGTATGCCACATGTTATTTGCTTTAAATTTTTAATATCAATGTTGGGTCTTTTAGTTGAGCTCCAACCTCGATCCGATGCATTTCCGTGATGTACTGCGAGACTATGCCAAAAAGCTTCAGGCTCGTTCACCACAAGGCAGTTTTACAGAAATGGACGGTAGCATCGATGATTCAAGTGTGTAAGAGTACAGTTTCACAAGGGCATCATCACACCAACAAATTCGTTTTTCCCACCTGAGTCAATTGAGTCAGTCAACATCTGCCGCCGAAATCTTTCTCTCTCTCTCTCTTCCCCTTGTCAACCATTGCTGTGGCAACACACACTATGCTTTTTTCAATTTTTATTTTTTTATTTTTTACGTTTACAAACGCTCCATGGCATTTCCTCTTGGCAACTCGCTCAAACTTCTAGAAGCTCAAACTCACAACACAAAAGTGGATATTTATACACACACGATTTCAATGTAATTAGTTTTAATTTTAGTTTTTTATATGTTTTCTTAATTTTAATATATATATATTGTTAATTTATATACAAAAAATATTTACAGTTTAATTTTATTAAAATAGAAAATGCTACAAAAAAACATCAATATTGCAGTATATTGCAGTATATTGAGATGCGTCAAAACGATGATGGACTCATCAAAGAGTATGCTTTGATTGTCCTCCATCAGTGAGCTCGATCTTTGCTCGTTTCCCATGGTTGTGGTCTAATCTAATCGCATGTCAGTGTTCAAACTAGAACGATTTGGACCTCGAGTCAACGTGACTTGGCGAGTATCATCTCTCGACACTCGACTGTGGCGCGAGCGATGCCAATCTAGCCAATCAATCATATCGCTCTCGATGGTGCTATTGGCGTCATTTGTATTGCAATTCCGCCAAGCATCAATGACATTCCTTGTATGGTTTGCTTAGATTCTTGGCCATTTTCTCCCCTCAAGTGAACAACTCTGGCCATGGTCATAGGATAGTAAAAGGGGACACAAGGCGCCTCGATTGTATACTCAACTCGAGCGTAAATGTATATCTCTGGACGAACAAGCAAACATTTGGCTTAGATTACTCTTGCCAATGAGTCTATCTGAAAAATGTCCATTGTTCTAATAATGAAACAGTTGCTATGCTGAGTGGTGATGAGTCTGTTGACGCTAATCGAGCGCGACAGTCGCCAACAGTCAACCAGACTGGTCCTTGACGAGGGGACGGCTTAATCTGCGTTAAACGGATCGCGCCATCAGGACGCTCTATCGTCCCAATGGCACGATAAGCAACTGTCAGGCGCCATTGCACTGAAGTACACAGTTAAAACACTTTTTGGTTGACTTTGGATGGCCACCCGTTTCGTAACTCGGAATGTAGACAGCAGCAGCAGCCGTCTGACTCGTTGGTTAGAGCATAGAAACATAACCATAAATCAATTCAGACAGTCGTAATCTTGTTCTGTATGCTTGCGCACTATCTGCAAACCTTAGACTAAACTACCTGTAAGATTATAAATTTACCTTGATAGGACAACATACTTTAACTGGTGCTGTAACTTTAGCTAGTGGTTTGCCAATTCATTTTATACCCGATTTGAAAGTTTAGTTAGTTAACAAAATTATAAACTTCTTCAACGATATAAAAGGTTATTTAACTTTGTTTAGCTATTTTAAGTTGATAAAAGGTGCCCAGTGAGAGGCACTAACGAGTGCAATGGCGTTGATGAGTGGCAGTGAAGAGGACCGATCACAGCCCAGGATAGCCATGTGCGAGTGTGTCATCGACCATCATCATGGTGGTAGTCACGCTATGCAAACCGTGTAGAGATTCTACAAGTGGAGGGGCACCAAATCGGGTGTCAATGTGGAGTGCACCCATCGATTGTCGCTAATTGTTTGAGGTGCCGCGTGCCACATCCCACATACCTGTATCACATGTGTCGAGTGCAGGTGCATCTGATTACCGGGCTTTGAGTGGCATTGTTTGTTTTACACTCGACGCTCGTTCAATGTAACTTGGCTCTTAGGTTCCGAACTTGTAAGATTAAACACCCTCGGCAATGTTCTCATCATAAACAGATGCCGACACCAATGACCGTGTAGAGCTAACGGAAAAGTACCAAAAAACTCATGTCAACTTGATCTCGAGTTTCTCGATGGTAATCATTTAACTTGTTGATTGGGATGTTTACAAGCAATTTGTGATTTACCGATACGAACAAGGGATTTTTGGAAGGATTGATAGCATTTGTGTGCCCGAACGAAGTGTACTGCTGACAGTGGACCACTTGGACGTGCCGAGTGATTGTGTAGTGAATGTCACGCAGCATTGCTCTGTATTATCACATTAGTATCGCTTGCAATCGAGCCCCCGTTTCCGGAGATAATGTGCCGCGTACAATGCAATGGAATGTCGCTTTGAAAATGGTGTAAAAATAATCAAGTTTGATCATATTTCTTCGGTCAGAGGCAGTGAGTCTCACCGGGATCTAGTTCGATTATCAGTGCTGCGTCACTCTAGATACATGTTTACAAACACACTCTGAACGTAGCTCAAATTGGCGTTGTTGTCACAGGGGTGGATTAAACTATGTTAGTTTGTTGTGTCTGCTCTCAAACGCCAAGTCTGGTAATGAGCGGAAGTCAGTGTCACAGTGTTCGCTAGTATCAGGTTGAAAGCTGTATTATCATATTATTAGCTAGCAGCATTTCTTGGATTGAAAAAAACAATGCATTAGATTGCTTCTTTGCTAAAATTGTCGAGATCGAGCAAACCGAGGTCGAAGACTCTTACCCTAAGACGAAAAAAATATTCATTGCAGGATATTTCATCCTAAAAGTTTTTGTATAGAAAAGTTATCTTGATATCAAACTACTTCTCATATCATAACTGGTACACGCGCAAAAAATTTTAGAAAATATTACATCTTCCTATTAAAATTATAAAAAAACAATATTGCTCGTAGACTTTACATGGGAGAATGCTTTCTCTGCATTGCACTTGGACTGCCATCACAGTATATATATGACGCATGAAAGTCACTACTGATCAAGGCTTAGTTTAAAGTTTAAACCCTTAAATTAAACCCTTCTGTTGAGACCGCACAATAGTTAAGTTTAAACAAAAAATTGTAGTAGATAGCAGCGATCATTTAGTCTGAAGTTTATCTTGACTTTACTCAGTTTTTACTAAATTACTCTTAAATTGTTCAAGACAACATTCGAAAAAAAGAGATAAAAGAATATTATGATTAGCTGAAGAACAAATATAATGAAAATTGAGTTTAAAAAATCGAATTTAATCGGATAAGAATTCGTAGAGTTACGGAAAAAATTGAATTACAGCAAAGAAAGCAGATTTGAATCGATTGAGAATTCGAATCACAACTCTCTCTCTCTCTCACTCACAGGCCACTCCCTTTCTCTCTCTCCCTTTTCACATTTTAGTATTTTTACGCTCAATCTTATTCTATCCTTCACTCTCCAAATGTAAATATAAGTCAAATTAACTTGGAGTGTAGCGTAACTGTTACAGTGAAAAAAAGCACATGAGGAAGATAACTTTCACAGTACAATAGGCTAGCAGAAAACGAAAAATGACAGAGCAATGAACATAGAACATAGAAAACCACGACCATATTATTCATTAATATAAAAAAGATAATTTTTTATAAAGCTTGATAAGGCTCGACCATATTGCCGCGCAATGCGGCGATCGCATAGTTAATACAATATTAAGATAATTGCACATCTAGATCAACAGGTGGTTTGCGAATTGTAGTTAAGTGATGATACATAATAATGATTGAGAAATGCTGTTAAGCGTATGAGTTGATCAAAGATGTAACGCGAGCTGTCGTCACTGCCAATGTCAACGAGTCATGTAATCGAGCTCATTACTAGTGTAAAAGAGTAGTACTCGAGAGGCCGGAACTGGTCGTGTGTCGTCTTGAGTTGGCGGGACAACCAGTGGTGCTAACGGGATAGAGTTGACGCGTCTTTGCAACTAACAAGCCACGTTACGTTGCGATATCGATCGCGCAGGTCACAGCTGGAATCTGTCAAACCTTGTTGGTCATTGACTCATTGAAGTCGCCCCACCATTCTCACCCAGTACAGCAGTCAAAATGCAAGTTTTTCATGCAGCACTAAATTCGGTTAATTAGCCGCAGTTTCAAAAGATTTATATTACTATTTAGATGGTAGATCTTATAATTTTACATATTCTGGCCTTGATGACCAAAACTTTATTGAATTTTGACCAAGTCAAATTAATTCAATAATTGGAATTATAGATTAGTGACAAGCAGCTTAGGGTTTTGGGAAAAAGGGAAGTCAAATGTTAAACAGAAGTTCAATAACAAGTGTTTTTACTGTCACAAAACAAGTTACAAAGAAGAAGATTGTGAGAAAAAAGCAACGGGTAAAATTGATTTTTCAAGTACAATCGTCTGTCACCAAGATAAGTATACTCAGTTGCAGTTGAGAAACACTGATAAGCCTGAAAACTGATTAAAAATGTAACACGAGCTGTCGTCACTGCCGATGTCAATGAATCATGTAATTGAATCCATCACTTGTGTTAAAGAATAACACTCGAGAAGCCGAAACTGATCGAGTTGTTTGCATATACCGCACTACCGAGCTCTCAGTGAGAGTAGTGCAATGTGTTTGAAAAACCATGGAAAGAGGTGGTGATCTCGACATTCTGTGAAATCAAATCAATTCAATTCAAACACTTGAGTACAACAATAACGCAACTAGATTTAATGCAACTAATCCATTTGTAAGATCAATGATCTAAATTAATGAATTAACAGACAACAAAATATTCAGAGAAGATAGGACAGAGAATAATAAGAGAAAATGGGGGCATTCCAAAATAAACCAGAACTGTATTCAACAATCTTAATTATAGCAGAACAGTACCCAAATGCTCTAATATGCCCATTTTTTTCCACTTCTATACTAATTAATTACGGTAATAACTATTTATTCACATTATTACTCTAATAACTTATTTGATAAACTAATTTCACATTGCGATTGCTACTCAGTTAATCGGTTCTTAGAAGAATTGCTTTTTAACCAAGTGAATCAATGATAATTGTAATAAACATTCCATTTTTGCACACGTATTTATTTTACCTTATTTCCTGATTAATGCACAGAAACATTTTCAACTCACCTATAAGTAAACATAGTTGCATGGAAATAGGTTACCTTTTATACAAAAAAATCTTCATTTGTGCCAAAAACAATCTAACGTAATTTTTTGCTCCAACACAAGATTGCAGCTTTTTCACATCTAAATTTCATAGGGTTATCTCATTTTATAAACTATAAAATCATAATATATTTTATCCAAATCCTGGAAATCCTGTACCGGAGTTAAACTTTAAAGTGACAGCTTCCAAGTTTAAATTTAATAAAAATGATGATTAGCTGTATTATATATAAAAATTTTTAATTATTCGGTTCTCCAAGTTTAAACATCAAAAAATAAAAAACTACTACAAGTTGTACGTGCAGATTACACGTGTCTGGTTGGCGTTGGTGCCAAAGTAATCGAATCACACTGATGAAAAGCGTGTCATTGCACAGACTGTGACTCTCAGCTGGGATCTGTCAAGTTTTGTTGGTCATTGCTCTCATCACTCGGCACTCGGTTTGCGGTGACACTGGTCGACGGTTTCGATTATAGACCTCAATCAAAGCTTGTGAAAAGAGTGGACAAGCAAACTCCAATATGTTCCCAAGGGATTTCATCGACTCAATTTAAAGTTTATTTTACCTCTTGTAAAAAAACGGCCACAAAGCCGCCGAAGTCAAACTAGAGTTATCCTAATTCGAAGAGTTATGTAAAAAAATCAAATTGAATCGAGCGAGAATTGGAAAAGTTCTAATTAAAATCAAGTTGACTGAGATTCGAATAATAACGCAGAAAGTTAGATTCGAATCGATGACGAATTCGAATCACAACAACAAAAGTTGCATTCAAATCGGTTAAGCACAGTGGAAGTAGCGTAACTCTCACAGTACAAAAACGTGGGTGACAGAATACCAAAAATGACAGAACATAGAACATAGAGAACTACAGCCCTATTATTCATTATAATTAATATAGTATATAAGAAAAAGAAGAAAATGAGACACTTAATTGAGGCTGAGTGAATTCTGTTGACTGTTTTGTAATTAGAAATTGAATGATATTTTAATAAGTAATATACAAAACAAGGGAGTGCATCAATTGATAAGAAAGTCGTTCGAATGACCCCCTCTTTTGATCGGTGGTCGAGATCTAACAGCATCATTGTCATCAATCGACCACAAATGCAAAATCGATTGCCTCTAGTTGTGCGGGCAAAACTACGCACCGAAAAGTTGTCAGATGGCACTGGCAGTGCTCCGTTTCGCTGCAAGTTTCCTAACCAGGAAGTGGGCGCGCTTCTATTTCATTTGGTTCTTGAAATGTCACCAAATATCCATAAGAATCATATTTTTTTACACATTCTGAGCAAAATGATAATATAAAAATATAATAAAAAATTAAATAAATTTAAAACGACCGAGGAGGGATTCGAACCCTCGACCTTTGGATTAGAAGTCCAACGCGCTATCCACTGCGCTACACGGCCTGTTTCTCCCACAAAGAGGCACTAATTTTCTTCTTGAGCCATCCCTCTTTTTGTAGGTATCCTCACATTAGTTGTTCCCACTACTCTGGAATCCGGTATTGGACACCCTCCCGCAGCGCACATCAATCGTGCTACCTCGAAATAAGCAGTTAAATTGATCAGCTGGTCGCTTCTCAACTCGTATTTCACTGCCTCACCCTGTGGTTAGATGCCAAACAACAACAACAAACCAGCCCAACCTGCTCGGATCTAGGCGAACCACCAAAGGCATCTCGTTGTTGAGCCCGATCGTGATCCACCACTACTAACGTGCATGACAGGCACAAACTAGCTTGACCACTGGTCAGTCGTCCACCCTGCTGTCTTTTCTGAGGAACTTAATATTCTATGGGGTTGTTAGGAGCGCTGCAAGCCAGTGAAAGATAGATGTCAGCTGGCAACTGCGATGTAGAGCACCGTTACTGCTTCATGCGAGGCGTCATCAATTAGCACAACCGACACCGAGCATCCCTCGTGTGTAACTCGTGCGAGGGGAGATTCGCCGTACAAATGGTACCGGCTTCTCTATGTAGGACATTAACCTGTCTTGCTAGAATCGCAATTGCAAGCTCAGTGGCGACTCTCCCAGAAAAGTCACACTCGACAGTGCAAGGCGTGCGACCCAGTTGCGCCCGCGGCCCTTGCACAGAGTGGGTCCGTGGGGACCACGCGCATGCGTCCCTCTCTCAGTGGCTGGCATTGTCCTTGCAGTGGTGCCACTAGTGCGCGGTGGGGATCGAGCTCTGCGCACCTCGTCTTTGTGTCGCTGCCATACAAACACAACGAGAGCCACACCACAAGGCTGGCCTTCAGCAGTAGCCAATCAAGATTGTACCCCTGCGGTAGACCCTCGATCTAGGCGATGGACGCCAACCAGTCATTGTCAGCAAGCCAGTGATTGACACTCAGTGACACTGAAGCGGCGTCACATCATTGCAGTGAAAGCTTCAACAGTGCGCACAGCTCAACCAGGCGAAGCCGTAACAAAAGAAGCCTGACCAGTCTTGGAAGCAGCAGCAAAACCATCACATCGCCATATCAAGTAGTAGCGGCAGTGGCCAACCACGACGACAGCTCACTCGCGATAGCCACCCATCACACTGCCATTGCTTCTAATCGCCTCCACTCCCTGCTCGCAGTGCGAGTGTGACTGTGTGAGTGTCTTACGAGTGATGGGCCAAGCCTTTGATAGCACTCAATGAAACGGAGTGGTCCGACTGGTGATTGCTGCCTCGTAGCATCTCGACACAATTGGTAGAGAGGAGAGCAACACCACGGTTACTACCAGCAGGCACTGGATGCCACTCGCACCAGTGTTGGCCAATCAGCATTGCCAGCCCTGATCCCACCGCTCGGCGCCACATCTTCTCTCCTAATCTTAGCCTAGCTTTGCTAGTTTGCCCCGTGCTGTTTGGTGTGACGGACACACTCAGCATCAGCTATCCTAGAGCAGCCCACCACATGTTGCTACTCTCCACGGCCCAGTGAGTGGTGGAAGGGCTGTGAGACCAGATCCATTTGCCAACCGAAGAGCTTTGTTGTATCAACACTGATTGCTCTTAATCACTGCCACCATCTGTGCTCTTCTGCTGCTGCTACTGTGTTCCAGTTTAAAAGAACCCCTTTGGCGCCACTCGTGACGCGGTACTACCCTCCGAGATGGTTTACGACGTGTTCGGCTCCGTGCGGAGCTTAGTAAAGCTCGATACTCACTGCATAGACAACAATGTCTTCAGGCTTCACTACAAAGCCACCGTTATCTTTCTTGTTGCATTTTCGCTTTTAGTTACTTCAAATCAATACTTTGGGGACCCTATAGATTGTATACAGAGGTATGAGTCTTGGTTTTGAAAGTGGAGTTTATTCAACTTGTTTTTGTTGCAATTGAACAGAGATGATGTACCGAGCGGATTATTAGATACATATTGTTGGTAAGTGATTGATTAGTTAATTTAGTGTGACATGATGGCTCATCTTGCTTGTTTGCTCGAAGGATTCACTCCACGTTCACTCTTCCTGATGCTCTGAACAAGAAAGTGGGAGTGGAAGTACCCCATCCCGGAATTGACAAGTACACGCCAGGCGAGAAGCGAGTCTACCACAAGTACTACCAATGGGTTTGTTTCGTTCTCTTCCTTCAAGCCATCATGTTCTACATTCCGCGCTACCTGTGGAAGATGTGGGAAGGCCGCCGCCTGCGCAGTCTCATCCTCAACCTGGATGCTCCCATCATCACCAAAGAGGGCCGCGAAGAGGAAATTCAACTGTTGATTGATTATTTCAAATCAAACCTCAGGTAAGTGCGTTTTTGGACAACTTAAATGTTAACCTAACCGATCGTGACACACGTGCCCCAGATATCACAATTCTTACTTTTACTACTACGTGTTTTGTGAATTTCTGAATTTCTTCAATGTTATCGTGCAAATGTACCTGATTGACGCGTTTCTCGGCGGTGCCTTCTCTACCTATGGCTTCGACGTGATTCAATACACCGAGATGGACCAGGAGAACCGCGTGGACCCGATGATTGCCGTTTTTCCACGGATGACCAAGTGTACCTTCCACCGCTATGGTTCTTCCGGTGATGTGCAGAAACACGATGCTCTTTGCATTCTGCCTCTCAACATTGTCAATGAGAAGATCTACGTCTTTCTGTGGTTTTGGTTTGTCTTCCTGGCCATCATCACTGGCGCTCTTCTCGTCTACCGACTGTTCATCATCTTCGTAGACCCATTGCGCAAGACAGTGATCAAATCTCGCGCTCGTCTCTGCGATCCCTACTACTTGAACATTGTACTGAGCGTCACTAAGATTGGCGACTGGTTCTTGCTGTAAGTAGTGCCACGATTGCACTTGCTCAACTAGCCACTAATCACTTTACTCTCTTCCTCCTTCCTTTTGCTCAACAGTTACCTACTATGCAAGAACATGGATGGCCAAAACTTCCGCGATTTTATCGAGCGATATGCCGAGGTGATCATGAAGACTAACAACGGCACCGAGCCAGAGAAGCAGCCCATCATGAGCAATGAAAACGAAAGCACTGGCGATCTCGAGAAGTGAATCACTTGATGCTGCAACCTTTGTTCTTTGCCCAACTCAAGCTAGTATATATTTATGTAACCGATAATTCCCATATGATACCACCACTTTTTATCCCTTTTTTTCTTAATATATATGTTAGATCATGATTTTTATATACACAATTTTATTTATATATAGTTTGTTTTATATTAAATTAACTCAGTACTTTTTGCTATCTTTTAAAAAACCCTGCTGCTCACACACGTATACAACCTAATTTGAATGTGATGTTTTGATATGTTAATCAAAAGACCGAAGCTCGATTCCTCTCTCTTCTGTTTGGCATGGGCTACCCGTGCTCGGTAGTCAATGCTTCCCTACTTCACTCATATTTGATCAGTTTATTTTTGGAATTTTTTACACCTAACTCTTTTCACCTTTTACCTTGAAACTCAAGCTCTCTCCTCCCTCTTCCAATTGCAACACTACCCTGCCAAAGTACACTACGTCAGTTGTATGTTGCAAGTTTATATTTCAACTGTATTTTATAGCAAATTTTTTAATTTATATAAAATGTATTTTGATATTAAAAGGATATATATATTTTTATATGATGCAACTGGTGGTTTGGGAAGAAAGGCAATCAGTGTCGATTGGGCTCGTGTGTACCTAGAGTTGCATATTAAACAAATCGTAAAATAAATAAAAAACACTACTTGGCTAGCCAATCTGGCTTGTTCCCTTTCGAGCGACTCTAATCGATGCCGTGTTGCGGTTAATTGACTGAGATGAACCTAGCTCGAGTGAGCGAGTGTTGTGTCTGGAGCGAGAGGAGGCGGGCGTCATCGATGCTCGGCACCACATTTCTGCCTCTGGTTGCTGCAGAGATGTCACGTCGCTAGCACTCCACTACTACTGCCCACCAACCGATCAATGCTTCCCGTCTCACTCCAACTCACTCGGTCATCTCTTCCACTGAAGCGAGAGCCATTTTTACCTGCTAAAATTATTCAACGTGATTTTAATTAGGCAAGTTGAATGACTGGTGACTGAGTGACCAGTTTGGGTGCCATCTCGCGACGCATCACTCTGTCAATGGCGTCGTCACCTCAGGAGGCCTCTCTCTCTCTCTCTCTCTCTCTCTCTCTCAATCCAATCAGATTGCAATGCGTGTAATCACCTAACTCTAAGAAGTAATGACAATGAGTGAGGCACCCCACTTGGCCAGTGGGTCACTACACTTTCACTACACTATACAATTAGTATCTCTCTCATTTGTTTTGCACAACTTCGTTGGCTGACACTAGCTGTCGCGATTGTCCTTGTGTGTGCGAAGCAAATCGATTCTCGCCTTCAAGGCGTTGGCTTAATTTTTTATTTAATTCTCAGGTTAAACTCTGAAGCATTACTAATGTCCTTGTGGGTAAAATCATACATCAAAACACAAGCATTTTTTGGCTCGTTTTGTGAAAAAGATTAAGGTCTATCCAATGGTTTATCATAGGACTATCCGTGCCATCACGTAGAGTACCTTTATCATTATCATCTCTATAAAGTGGAATCAAGGGATCAAAGTTCAGTAAATACGCCCGATGGGTGCGTAAAGTGAACGAGACAAGCTCGTCCCATGGTTGGGCATTGAGTGGTACAGTCCGGCCCCAATCTGAGAGGAGGGACGGCCCAGCTCGGTCTTGAGCAGATCTCACGATACACCACTACCTCGAGCGAGTGGAGCTCTACCGCCATGACCAGTGCCACTGCCGCGCCACCAGCGTCGAGATCACCATTATCATTGAAGCGCTATCAATTGCCAGCCTTGTAGGAGGGAGAAGTCACACCGTTGTTCTCGTAATAGTCAATTTGGCATTTAGAACAGAGACAGTTAGCCACTGGAGTCCGAGTGGAGACAGTCAGCCAGCTTCGCCCAGCCCGCCGATTGGTCGCACCGGTCGAAGTAGCGCGAATCGTCCTCGCCATCGTCACCGACAAACTTCCATTGGCACTGCCGCCCTCACCAGACTCAAGCCACCACTCTCACTGGCATCGTTGGCATCCGCATCTCGCCACCATCTAACTAGTTGATGCTTTGCCACGTGCTGCCCTCTTGCTACTGCATTTCTAACTGTTGTCTGTGAGTGATCAAACTACGATAGTCATATCACTTCACTGTGCCACTCATCGCTTCCCGCCGCTATGGATCAGCTTTTTGGATCGCTCAAGGGCTTCTTCAGGAAGCCTTCGGTGACGATCGACAACCACGCATTTCGACTGCATTATCGAGCTACATTTATCGTGCTGATCGCATTCAGTTTGATGGTCACTAGTAAGTTCGAGTCTCAGGCTTATTTTTTTCACAAACTACTTTCACGGTTAATTTATCAAAACAGGCAGACAATACTTTGGAGACCCAATCGATTGCATCTCTAAAGATGATATACCTTCCAGACTTTTAGGTAAGTGAAACAACAGGTGTTGTGACTTGACCGGAACTACTGGATAGAGGTGTGTGAAACAAGGTTTCGCAAATGATAGTAGCGTGTGAACCAGACTCGAAACGTCCGGGTGACGCCAAAACTATGGTCTCATCAAGAATAATAACCAACACTTGCTCGCTCCACTTTGCTCTCTGATAATGATCTACGCATACATAAGCCACACCTGTGGCACGAAGTTTGTCTCGGTCAGCGGACGATGCCGAATGGAATGCGAACTATGCTGCCTAGCGACGCGGCACCAGTCGAGTCTGTGAGAGGTAGGACTAGTTTGAGGTGGATCAGAGACGGCACGGCCTGGGAGGTCAATGAGCCATTGTGCCGATCGCTCACTGCCCTAGGGACTAGACAGTGTTGATCTTGTGAACATTTGTTCATTACTATAATTTATCGCTTACTTTTCAATCGACAAGATCGTGCTCGTGGGTGCACAAAGCAAACAATCATCATTTTAAACTTGCTATTTTCTATTTTGGTGTTGACGTTCCCTTGACACTACCCTAGATCACGTTTGATGAGAAATGCTTTGACACCTTTGGAGAAAGAGTAATCCTTGTTAGGTCGGAGATTAGCAACCTGTTTGGCAATGAGTGCCACTCTGATTAGTTTCGCTAATTGTTCTACTGCACACTCGTTGCCAATTGGGCTTCGAAGGTTTCTGTCGACGACGACAAGCGGCCAGGTACGCTCTTGCGAGCCTGTTCGTGCCGCTTTCATCATCAAGTCATTAGTAAAATTCCAATGCCAAACCACAACACTTTTGAGTGTAAACAAACCAAAGTAGGCAAACGAATGGGCAGTTTGACGCGATGGCGCGATGCAACTCAAAAGATGGATTTACAATCACTGGGATGAAAACACTTGAAGTCGCAATCGCAATGCGACAAACGTATTGTCAACGACATGTTGCCACCAATTAAAACTACCATCCTGCATGCTTCAGTTGATCACATAAGCACCTGGGCGCTAGACAATTGGTTCGATCAATTCACCTAGTGCTGCTTAACTTGATTAAGTTGTTCCCGCTTTGACAATAGCCAAATATAGATCTTAGAGCCAATTCCCACACAAGTGTTATGATTTTGTGGCCGGTAGTACAATGTCTTTATTTCTGTTGTTCTAAACTCGCGGTTATGACAAACGATTTGTTGCGTGACGAGCAGAGCATGCAACTTAAAAAATATTCAAATGCCTTCTCGAGTTCTGATGATCGAGTTAGCAAGCTGACAAAAGCTCACAGAATATTTTTCTTAAAAATTTGTTGTCAAATTGCGACCCACTTGTGGCTGAGCATTTTACTCATTGTTAGCGTTCTTTTGATAGACACGTACTGCTGGATTCACACAACGTTCAGCATTGAGAATGCATGGAAGAAACGCGTGGGTGAAGAAGTGCCCTATCCAGGTGTGGACAAGACTACTCCCAACGAGAAACGAGTCTATCACGCTTACTATCAGTGGGTGTGCTTTGTTCTTTTCTTCCAAGCTCTCTTCTTCTACGTGCCACGTTATCTCTGGAAAGCGGTGGAAGGTGGAAAAGTGGCCAAACTAGTAGATGGACTCAACACGCCCATGTCTGGCAATACCGACAAGGTGCGCGCACTATCTAACTATCTCAAGGTGTACGAAAACACCCACAACCGATTGTTTTATTTCTACACTTTTACCGAAATACTAAACTTTATCAACGTGCTAATCCAAATGATGATAATGGATGCCTTCCTGGGTGGCGAGTTTAGTACTTACGGCTGGAACGTACTCAATTTTACAGAATGGGATTGGTCTCTGCGATTCGATCCAATGGTGAGTAATCCTGCATCAATCTCTACTGTGTAGCTTAACTTTTGCTCAATTTGATACAGATCAAAGTGTTTCCACGTCTCACCAAGTGTACCTTCCACCGTTACGGATCGTCAGGTGATGTGCAAAAACATGATGCCATGTGCATTCTGCCCATCAACATTGTCAACGAGAAGATCTATGTTTTTCTCTGGTTCTGGTTCTACATGATTGCGGTGGTGAGTGTCTTGGCAATCATCTACCGAATCTGCACCATTGTGTTCAGTCAATTGCGCATCAGTGTAACGTACTCGCGTTGTCGCATCACCAAGCGAACTTATCTGGCCAATTACATCGAACGACATTCGATTGGTGACTGGTTTATGCTTGACCTCCTCGCTCGCAACATGGACCCGATCAACTTCAAGAGACTGGTCGAGATCTTTAACGGCGACACCAATGAAAGCAAAGCTTGAAATCATCACACTCCTTCTCAGTCCTCAACTCAGACAGCTTGCGTCCGTTTTTCTTTTCCCTATTCTCTATCTTTATATTGTTGTACAATTTTTATAATTTAATTAGCTATACATGCTTTTTTTTATTATACACTCATTTAAATTTTTTTATTTTAAGATTATTTTTATATTTATACCTTTTCAAGTAATTTTTCGAATTACAAACTTATATATTTTATTGTATTTTATAGTTTAAAAATAATTTTATAATTATGTAGTGATTTAGCAATTTTAAACTTTTTGTAAGGCAGCAATACCATATAACGTGAGAAATAAACAGTGTTTGCCAAACATAAATTATATTTACATTTAGTTTGATGATTGATGATCAATACCGAACAATCGACGTCATCAATCGAGACATGTCTACTCACCACTAAAACATCCTTTACAAACACACTGTATTTGCTCAAAACAGTTAATATGCCAAACAATATCAGTACATATCAACCCGATAAATATTGTCGGTACATTTACTGGCTTCAAACTACACAAGAGTTTTTCTTAGAATTTGTTTTCTGTTCTCATTAGAAGTAGGTTGATTTTAACTCTTATAAGAATTATTTTATCGTATACGAATAAATATTAAATGTGACATGGCAAGTTTTTGAGTAATTTTGTTGCTTTTCAAGTTTACAATTTAATTGTTTCTCAAGTAGCAACAATGCATATATTGCAAACGCAAACTGACATGTTTTTACAATATATATTAAAAAAATAATGTTTACAAGCAACACTCAACAATAAGCCTACTCAAGAAACGACCTACATTTTAAATTTTCAAAGAAGATGCCTACGCTTTACTTTTAGTCACATCTCAAAAAGTCATTTTGTATTGTCAAAAATTGAGAGTTTTTGGTCTTTTCTTGAGTGTTATCTGTATTTTGAAAGGCGCGAACAAATTCAAAAAAAAGTTAACTCGGTATTCGATAGAATCGATGTATCGAACATGTGAGAATACATATGTAGCATGTTTGGCTTACAAACAAAATACAGACACGCGCGCCCGTTCTTTACCGGGAATAAATCACGATCATGGTGATCCAAGGCAAACTCAGGCTCCCGGTTGATTCGCTCAACCTGGCCTTGACCTTGACCACTGGACAGAACTTTCGATGGCGAAAGCTGCTTGCCAAGAACCAGTGGATTGGTGTGATAGGAAATCTTTACGTTGTTTGTCTCGAGCAACAAAAAAATGTCATCAATTACGAAGTTTTAAATGTGGCACACGTGTATAAAGCCCTCCGCCTAGAACCAAAATCATCCGATCATCAAGTAGAGCAAGATTTTGAGAACCACTTGCAGAACTACTTCAGTCTCGACGTGGACATTGTTCAACTTTACTCTACTTGGTCCGCATGTGATTCTAATTTTCATAAAGTGGCCTCTAATTTTAAAGGGATTCGTCTTCTTCGGCAAGATGTGCCCGAGAACATTTTCTCGTTTATATGTTCTTCAAACAACAATATTTCAAGAATTTCGAAAATGGTTGAGACATTGTGTAGCCGGTATGGCAAGTTGCTTCATCGATTTGAAGATGGTCAACAAGCGGATATTTACTCCTTTCCCGACATTTCAGCACTAGCTTCTTCTGGGGTCGAGAAAGAACTCCGAGAACTGGGATTTGGGTAATTTAAACATATTTTTTGTTTATATTATTTTTGATTTTTTTACAGTTACAGAGCACGGTTCATTTACGAAGCTGCCAAACGGATTGTAGACTCTTTCAATGGACAGCCAGAGGAATGGATCAAGCACCTCAAGTCACTTAACTACGAAGATGCCAAACGGGAGTTGATGTCACTGCCGGGCATCGGTGCTAAAGTGGCCGATTGCATCTGTTTGATGTCACTTCAATTCACCGAGGCTACTCCGGTGGACACTCACGTATACCAACTCACCGCACGTCATTACCTGCCAGGTCTCAAGTTGACTAAGTCACTCACTAACAAGCAATACAACCAAATTGGTTGGTTATTATTTTTGGTTTTTTCCTTAACTTTAACTTTAACTTTAACTTAATTTTAGCTGATTTCTATCGTGAAAAGTTTAAAGTTCACGCTGGTTGGGCCCAAACTGTTTTGTTTTGTTCAGATTTGAAGTTAAAATAATACATCAATTTTTTTCACAATTAACTTCGACTCAGACAAACTGTTATATTTATTGATTAGTAATGTGTAAAGTCATATTCCAATTGGACAATCGATTGACCGCGTGAGTGTGGTGTATTGATTTGGCAGCACTTAATTATAAGGTGTCAAGCTCGATTGCAGTGAGTGACTATAAATAATATAACCAAAAGAAATTGGTTCCGCTAGTTTAGGTGGTCAGAAACAAATCTGTCACAATGATGAAAGCGAGCGTCGAGAAGAGATCGACACGATGAGCGACATTAGCCTCAACAAGCTGTACATCTGCTATCAACTCAATCCGGTGCACAACTTGACCTTTATTGGCGACTCAAGTTACACCATTTTCTACCGGGTCGGAGTCTACGACGATGAGGTATCCTCTAATCTATGGTTTCTTATTTCACTTTAATAATTGGCTCTCATTTTTTACAGTTTATTTATATTGATTCTCAATTTTGCATGCTCAAGTCGAAAGTCAAATTTATGAAGTTTCTTTCGGATGCCCTCAAAGCAAAGTATTATAAATTCTATTGGTTTCACAAATCCAATTTTTAATAATATAAATAGTTTTAGATTTTACGTTTCACAAGAAGCGTTTGGAGGTGATCTGAATTCGAAAAACCAATGGACAGGAATGATGAAACTGATTGCAGACAAGGTTGGTTGTGGTGGCTTATTTGTTGTTGCAAACTTGAAACCGATGATTGTGCTCGTCAGACGGTGGATTTGGTGTTCAGCGATTTTTCCTTCTCTGAGTCGCGTAATCACGTGGTGAAGTTTAGCATTCCGGTTACAGTCAACAATCGATTCACAATTCTATACCGCGATGTCTTTCATCGCAAATTCTTCAACATTCTGTCGATCTTTGAAATGAACGTTTGGCTTGTGATGATTGCTTTTTTACTTGTTTGTTTCGCCTTGATCTACTTCACCTCTACCCTTCATGACTTTTCCAAACTTTTCCTTGAGTTGTTTGGAATATTTCTCGCTATTGGAACTGTCATCAGTTAGTTATTTTTGTTTGTATGTTACCGTGATGATTTGTGTAATCCGTCATTAGCTTCTGGTAGAATCTATAAATGAAATCTGATGCTTTGTTGTAAGTTGTCCAAAAGTGCCTTCGATAGATTGCTTAGTCATCTTAGATGACTCATCTAACTAAATGACGGATTCGACAAGTTAACGGCAACAATGCATGCATTGCCCAAAATATTATAATATAATTATTTTATGTTTAGATTCAAAGACAACAACGATTCCACGTTGCATATTGATTCTCTGGATACTGGGAACACTGATATTCACTTTTGTAATGCGTAACGAGATCCTTGCACTCTTCTCGGCTGGAAAAGTAGATAAGATAGAATCGGTCGATGACATCAAAACACGTAATTTGAAAGTGCTCGTGTTGAGCGACTCTAGTCAGTATCAGTATCTGAGCAAGGTGCTTGATCATCAACAAAACATTGTTCAGATTTCTTGGCTAGATTTTTGGAAAGTAGAGACAAAAGCACGGGTGTTAAGTGGTCATTACGTGTTAGTCTATACCGAGGACAAGATTCAAGTGATGGTCAACGTCAACCACGAGTATCCGTGGCGCATTTCAACCGAAAAAAGCGATCTTCGGTTTGGCTTTTTTCTCTACAAGTACGACACTAACAAAACTCTGGAAACTTCGCTCAACAAACGGTTGGTTGATATTTTTATTTTAATTATTGCTAACATCTGTAATTATCAACAGTATTCAACAGATGCTTCAATTTGGAATTTATACACATCTTATGTACAACAATTATCGGGAGTATGAAGTGTTGGAGAAGAAGAAGAGTATGAAAGGTGGAAAAGGCTTACGCATGGAGTCGGAGAGTTCTGACAAGTTTAAGAATCTCACACTGCTCGACATAGTTGATCCGTTTAGCTGGCTCTTCGGTGGGTGGAGTATTTCGATTGTTGTGTACATGCTTGAAGTTGTGTTTAATCGCTGGGCGGAAAGAAAACCTATCTAGATCTATATATTGTTACTGCAAACAAAGCTGAGTTGATAAAATTGGTGTAGGTGGGCCGAGGTGAAGGAACCATAAGCTCGCCAATGGTCGCGGTGATTGTCCGCAATGTGACAAAGACCCTCGTTGAAGACAATCACCAGGTAGCGAGTGCTGTGAGCACGCACTTCGAGTCGCTGGATTGGGTTGGACGGGAGCTCGAGTTGCACCGCACCTGGGTCGCGTTCACCGTAGACCAGCACGTTGAACATACCTTTGTAGTAGTTAAATACCTCGTTGCACAGATTGTCTACAAAGTTCTTTACGCTGAAGTGCTGATACTTGGAACGTCGAGCATCGATCCACGACTGATCGATTAATGTGAAATTTTGCACCACCTCGATTTGACTCATGGCGACGTTTAGCTTGTCTCATCAAGTGAATGCTTTCTGCGACTCGACCATTTGTTGTTGCTTGCTATATGGAACGACTATCCCAAGTAACTATCTAATCACGCTCCAACTTATTGCGCCGCTTTTAGACTACAATCCAAGGGAGATAGATTAAATGTTATTGGGATGCATCAAGAGCTAATGCTCTAATAAATTGTTGCATTTTATTGCTGGCATTAAATTTGTGTAGTGCACTTATAAGTTATAATTATAACTTATAGGCTTATATACAAAACAACTGGCTGATTCACCACGTTGAGCCTTAACTAAGGGATTGGTTAGTCAAAATGATTGGCAGTATGCAGTGCAAGTCAAATGATCCAGGAATGTCTAGTTTGACTGAAACCACGTAGCGAACGCTGATGATAGAACACGTGTTGTGCACGATAGGTAAATTAAGTGGCACTGCCAGTGTCAAATTATGGTTGGTCGTACTGAAAGGTTCGATTGGAGGACCATTTGCAAAAGTCAACTTGTTGGTTTGCTTCCGCTCGTGGATGCCAGCTTTAAAGCTGATTTCCTGTTTCAGGCTTGCTTTTAGGGTCATTTTCTTCTTTGACTGATTGCTGACATTGCAGTTGATGGGAATTTGTGCTCCTAGTTGATGACAACTGAAGTTCAAAATGATTGTAGAGATAGAGATACTAATGAATACCTAAAGTGTGCCCGGTTCGAGGAATATCGCAGCGCATATCCACTGGTTTGCCGCCAAACAAACCTACTGTTTTGTGGTTGCTGTTTGCTAGTGGAAGCTAGTGAAGAACAATGTCTCTTAGTAAAACTACTCCTCTAAGGCAACTCAATCGATTCTTACGTAGAGCTCACTTGGAGACACATTGGGACTCGAAATAATGTTTACCAGCAACTTGGTTTTTTGTCCACCAGCCTTGCCTTTGAGTTTGTAACGAATAAATCCATGTTGACCATCGAGACTGCTTGGAACGTTTGGCGGAATCATAAAACTAAATCCAACATCGTGCCGACCGGTGCTCATCACAGAGTTATACACTGCAATACGAAGTGAGTAAGATCGATCAAATGATTACTACTTTACTCACCAGTAGCAGGATTGTAAACATTTTCAATTACTTTGATTTTTTGTACGTGACGAACTGGGTGATTTGGGCTATTGTGGTGGTTGTTTCCGTGGTGGCTTGAACTTCGACTTTCTTCAATGATTACCTGAGCCTTACCAGTGAATTTGATCTCGACTTTGCTCAAATCGAGACTGCCATCCACAGTGATTATGCAGTGGCCGGAGAGCACTTCACCCGCATGGAATGTAAGTCCTGGTCTATCCGGCACCAGACTCAGTGAAGTGACTGGACCGTGTCCGAATAAATTCATTGTTTGGTCAATGATGCTCATTGTTGATCATTGGTCACTTTCACTGTAGCTAGAAAGAGGATTTCTTCTAGTTCGGCTAGTGGGAGTCACTCTAGACAGGTTTTATGCAGACACTCGATGGTGTTGAGTGATGCTAAGTTATTACCAGTAGAGATGGTAGCTGTGCGTGGCGCGCTCACTCTTGCCATCCTGCAGCAACCGCTGTAGTAAGCAGTCAGTAACCGCAGTGACGCAATGAGAGAGAAAGAGAGAGATAGAGTACGAGTACCGATGTAGCTCGACTAGCGGCACTAGTGCTTGTGGCACTAGACGCATGCTACTCGATTCCGTGTTCCACACCATTGCCACAGTCTTCATTGAGCTCAGTATTACTCATGGCGTGCAACCTCACTAATATGCGCTCAGTCAATCAACGCTTCTTGGGTGCCATCATTTGACACCTTGAATGGGCCCCCTGTAGATAGACCTCATATGCACACAATGTCATTGTCAATGCGTGCCATCGACACTCGCTTCAGCTATTAATAGATTTAAAAAGCTTATTGAAAAACAACTAAGGCTTTATTAGCATGGTGGTTAGGGCGTGATTGGTGCTTTCTTAATCATTGCGGTGCACTGTGAGTTTTGATAGTATTTGAAAAAATGAACATTGTTCTATGTACAGATGTGAGGCCACTGAGCATGGTGGCTATCCCGAGGCAACACGCACTTACCGAAGCGTGCATGCTACAATAAATTACCAATGAACTGGTGAGTGCCACCATAGGTTAACCTTGCGACAGCTCGCACACACAGGCCGATGGGAGACGATACATTCGCATCTTAGGGCAATTGACTGTTCCACTTGAGTCACGCCCACTATGCTCACTGTCCAAACTAATTAGCATGTGAGTTCGATACTTTTGTCTGCATTTGACTTGTGTTCCGCATCGACCAACAAAGTTGCATGTAGACCCCGGTTTGCTGCTCGTAGCAAAGTTAGTACCCTGCTATTTCCAACTAAAAATTGCTACACTTACCGACAAATTTCGACCGGAACCTGCTGGAAGTAGAAGGAACTTTGCAGGATAAGGTAGTAATCGCCATTGACGTCCTGAATGGCACTGGGCCTGATGTACTTGCGTTCCGAGTCACACAGTGACACATTGGATTGTGTGTGGCTGGTGTGACCCACCTGGATGAACGACTTGTAGCCACTGAAGTCGGCTAGATTGTCCGGCATTTCTATGTACATGTCATCGATGATTGATGTACAGTTGGAGATGATCGAGTTGACATAATCACTGTAAGGTCAATCGCGCCATTAGATTGGTCACTCCACTGTGCCCAGAGTATGACAAATTAGAGCACACTTACGTTGGATAGCTCGAGTCGTACTCACAGTAGCCCAGACCACGGGCACAATCGATTCCTTGCGTTTTGAAGTGTTTTATGTTTGGATAGTTCGCAATAGTATCCACGAAGCGATAGTTTTGTTGGTAGTTGCTTTCTAAGTAGCTGTGGTCTGGCTTGAAAGACTCTACTCCGGTAAAAGCTAGCTTGTGGATATCACTGCTTTCCGTCTCCATCGGGTACGAGATGTACTTCTTGTAGTCGGTGGAAGAAAACTCTTCAAGCTGATTACTTTTGTGAACGTCTTCAAGGCGCACATCACTTATAATAGCTTTCATAGTTCGGTTGATGTTGGTCGGGCTGGCGTAGAGGTTAGTGTCATCTCGCCCTGAATCGCTCGCTTGGTCTCCTTCGTCGGGATCGTTCATTTGAATTGAATTAGAGACGGTAAAGTCCTGTTTGAAATTGCCATAAAGATCAGGCTTTGGCGGCAGCGGTTTGAAGCCATATTCCAATTTGAGATTAAGTGCTTTTTCCTGATTGTACTTGTTACCCCTGCCCAAATGGGTTTCGAAGTTTTTATTTTCAGTCCTTTGTTCTGCCGTTGATGGTCGGGATGAGGCACTATTTGGCGAGCGAGCAATGTTGTCATTGATGTAAGTGTTGTGTTGATTTATCTGCCAGTGGTCAATCAGAGGAGCAGTGGAGATACGACGCTGGGCACTTACCTTGCTACTCGTTGTGTTGAGGCTTCGGCCGAAGGATTGCATTTTTTTGGCATCGCTGTACGCGTTGATGGACGTAGTTACGAGCAATGACTTTGAGTTGGCTCGACTTTTCTTCTCGTCACTGCTTCCACCTTGAGGAAAATTTGGCGAGTAGTTGGTCTGCTTCACACTTTCCCCAGTCACTGGTGGTGAGATGGCACTCGGCGACTGTTGTTGCTGTCCCTTGGGTCCACTAATCATGTTGACGTAATCATTATTCAGATGAAGCAGGTTGAAGTTGTAGTTGCCGTAGGCATCCAGTACGTGATCGGTGAATTTGTTCTGTGACTTGATGAAGTCGTTGATCTGGGTGTTCTGTGGCTGCACCAAAGGAGACACACCGCCGTACTCGTCAGACTCACCAGGCCATGCCGAATGGCGCACAAATGATTTGGTGAAAAGAGGGTTTTTTAAGTAACGGTTTAGGTTGTTTCGGAGGATTGAGGAAAAAATGGACTGGTTTGACTGACAAATCAAACATAAAATTTCAAGCACTACGATTGTGATGAGTTGACCCTGCAAGAATCAAGAAGCAAGCGACTTGTGATTCTCCACAAACCCAATTTGCAAGAGCTAGTTTTACCATGGTGAGACGAGGTGGTGGCGAAGAAGTGGAACACTCGACGGACGTTCGAGGCTCGGTGGTTTGGTACTGAAAGTGAAATGATCATAGCACGGCTCGACGGCTGTCGGTGAGTTGGGTCCGTTCGAGACGCGCGCTGCGGACAAATCAATTCGATCAAGTGTAGGGCGCGAGAATAAGTGGTGGCGTCGGGTAGAAGCGCACGCCGACTGCCTCTCTCGCGACGTCTCTCCCGCACTGCCCTGCAAGTGGAACTCACCCAGGGGTGACGGTCAATTGAAGAAAATACTGTTGCATAAAGTGATATTTAATCTTGCTCATAGGCAATATTGGCTAAAATAAGCAACGCCGCCTCTAAAGCAGACAGGTCTGGAGGAATGGTTCATTAAGAGAGCACACAATGCCAGTGAGATCTGCACTCAAACTCGCTCTTCTTCGGTGGCTAACGTGGTGCCAAGCTTGGTCGAGCTCGGGTGCCGTGACCACGGTCGGCGGACAATCCGATTCGAGTGTTACCGTTTTTTGTTTTCATTCACTTGCCGCGACAGAGATCTTACCTGCTCGGACATGACCCACTGACTTGCGAGGGGAAGGCTAGTGTGAAGATGATTATATTAGCTCGCTTGACAGATTTTATAATTTGTCCTCGGTGATCTACTCTGCTTTACTCTGCCTGTACTAGGAGGCTAATTGTGATCAAACAAGCGAGGTCACCGAGCGCACTCGAGGACCGTGGGTGGTGGTGAAGTGATTCGCGCTTCTATTGCTCTCTGTCCCACAGTCTCACTTCAAAACGACCCAACGCGCCACCTGACACAATTAGCCTTCACTTGAACCAGGTTTGGCCACCCATTGGATTATCGCTAGACCTTCTCAATCTGCACTACGATGACCATTACCGGTGTGTTGCACTTCGGTGCCACTCTATTCTTGGTTCTGGCAACTATTCATATGCTAAACGGAATTGTACTATTCACGCTCATATTCTTGCTCTAATTCGGAAGCACCCAAGTTAAATTCCAGAACATAAAATCTTCACAGGAGTGGATTGACCAGGAGTAACCCAATTTTTGAATCAAAAGTGCCATAGCACAGCTAGCCATTAAGTGACTACATCTTGCATAAAGAGTTTGGCGTCAACTCGCTACGATTGTCGCCTCGGCGAAGAGGAGTCGTTGTCTTGCGAGGACAAAGTCAACGACAACCAAGCCAGTCGTCGACTTTTACGTTCGTGTCGATCACTGCTTGGTGTCAGTGCTTCTATCTAATCGCACTTATATATAAGAATCACTTTGTTACAAACAATCGAAACAATCTAATGTCGAAACCACGTTCATGACTCATAGTTTGTTGTCTACAATAAATATCTTATTTTGATGATTAGCAGAATTTTGTCAATTCACATGCGTATGACAAATGTCTTGTTTATGTAATTTCATTTATTGATCCCTGCATTTGCGTTTGCATGTGGGCTACAAAAGTTATAGAGCCATAAGTAAAATAGAGAAAATCACAACCAAGCGACCAGTGAGTCAAGACATGTTGACATTGGCCACCATGATGCCACACTAGCCACGTTACTTTCCTCCACCATATTAGCTCCAAGTGCTGATTGTGGAAGTTTACAAGCCAATTTATCATTTATCATTATTTGTGCTGATGGTAATGCGTATCAACCAACGAGATCTTTAAACAAGTAAGATTTACTATATAGTGATAATTAAACTTGGCTGAAATATTTGGTTAATGGTGCAAACGTACACGTTTATAACCTAGCCAGGTTTAATGCAAACTAATGGCGGTAGGGTCAAGTAAACGCGCGTCTTAAGGAGGAAAAAGTGCTGACTATGAGCTATAATATGCTCGTGATAATGTTTGGGTGAGGAGTGATCTAGTTGGGAGAAACAATGCAACAGTGCACACGCGAAACAATCTAGCGCAAGCAGCACTATCAATGTCGCCGATGCTAAGCGAAGCGAAGTTGAAGGTCTCGGCGCGTAGCACACTAGACTGACTTGGTGCTGCAAAAGTTGCACTGGGGTGATACTTTTTGCTTCCAAACCATCCTTTTTTATTCTCAATTTTCAAACGGAACCTATCTTAACCCATTTCCGCCCAGCGTCCTCAAATGAGGGCCTACTAGAAGGGGGTTTGGGCGGAAACGAGTTAAAACCGGAAAAGACCGAGCTTTGAATCTGCTTTTTTCAACACCAAATCTCTTCCTTACTTCATTCTCAGTTAATCTCCACCAAAAGTTTCCTTACACACTCACTCCAAGTCTCTTTTTTCCCAAAGACCCAGTCCGTCTAGTGTGCTCTCGGTTGCAGTAGTATGCCAGAGAACGCGAAACAAGCTTGCCACTGCTAAGTGATTTGTCCACCATACCACGTGTTGGCATCGTCGATGCATGTCAATAGGACTGATGCCAGGAAAAGTCCCCCTTCAGACAGAGAGGAGTGAGTATGTGTGTGTGTGCCACTGGCAATGAATCGACTAGCAGTGCGTCAGCAGTGAGTGAGTGATCATATGAGCAGGGCGGACGACGTCTGTGGAAGGCGCGTCTCTCACAAGGTAACTGTGCACAGTGTGCAGTACTAGCAGTACTATGGGTGCGTGTCTTTCGCCTGGCTGGGTGGACAATTCCGCATCGGCGCGACAGGCGTCATCATCACCATCAAGAGCCGTGGTTGGGCACTCTCGTGGCGATGTTCAACTTCAACCTGCTATCATGACTTGTCTGACTGTTCTTCCTCCTAGAACACTTTCACTTGTGCTCGACCACTGCTTCCTCATCTCGGCCCACGGGTGTTGTATCGATTAGAAGTGCAAGGCGCGAGCGAGTGCCTAAAAACGGCTCACTCGCTTGATATCACCCACTCGTCGCGCTATCCAACCTCTCTTCACCCTGTGTGTAGCCGGCCAACTAATCAGAACGAAAAAATGTTTACGAAAAACGTACAGGACATTTTTCTGTTTATTATTGTGATACTTCTCGCAAATATACTTTGCCTGGATGAGTCGGATGTCAAGCTTGAGCTGAATGTCAGCAGAATATGGAATTCTTCTGATCAAACATCTGACTCGATCATCAAGTCTGATCACAATTTTTATTCACCAGACTCGCCAGCTTTGCAGACAACCAAATCTGCTCGAAAGTGCTCTAATTACTTTCATCAGATTATATCTTCCAAAAGACAGTGTTCACTTTTCAAGAATGCATGTTACAAGAATTCAACTTCGTCACTCAATATGACGGATCAGTTTGAGAAACCTTTACAATTTTTGCTTAAAAATGACTCATCTGATGTAAAAATTTCCTTTCTCGGTAAGTTGAAATTTGCTTAAACAATTACTGAACATATCTATAGTTAATATTAATTATATTGATATATAATATGTTATGTTTTGTTTAATTTAGACGAGAAGCTTAATGTATCTAGTCAAAATGAGACTGTGAATCAGCCTAGGCCTAATGACAGTGTGGTTCAAATTATGTCCAACATTAAGTCTTCGCCTGTTACGTCTCAAGAAATGCTTTCTTTTGAAGAATGGAGACGTAAAATATCTGAACAAATGGAAAAGTCAAGCAGTCAACCAAATGGGCTTTCGTTGGAGCAATTAACTGATTCGGTACCAAAAGAGGCTATCAATAACAACAACCAAAAAGTGATAGTACCCACCAATCGGGCTCGAAACTTTGCTTCTCATGAATGTGGAGCTAAAATAGTGGGATCCAATACTGAAGCTAATTTTGGCAACAGGTATACTAGTAGATAGTATAAATATTGTAATAAATTTAATAATAATAATCTTTAATTGAATTAGGGTTCTGAATGAGCAACTAGACGAATACATGCTCAACCCATGCAAGACAAAGAATTGGTTTGTAATTGAGCTTTGTGAAACAATTCAACCGCAATACCTTGAACTGGCCAACTTTGAACTTTACTCATCTATTCCTAAAGAATTTTCGGTTTATGCCAGTGAACACTATCCAAATCGCAATGAGTGGAGTTTGCTTGGTATTGTCTTCTTCACTACTATTTTAACATTTATTTTTTCTGATATGTTTACATTTTTTACAGGGACATTCACTGCAAATGATGTGCGCTCTTTGCAAGGCTTCAAGTTGAATAATAATGGATTTGTTAAATTTGTCAAGATTGAACTGTTGTCTTACTACGGATCGGAGCACTATTGCCCAATCAGTTTGATTCGTGTCTTTGGTACCAATCTGTTTGACGAAGTGGAAATTCAGATGCAGAACCCAGAGGCAAAGTCCATTGACTTTGCCAGAGAAGACGAAGGCAATGCTCTGTTCGAGGAGCCACTGCAAATCACCTCGCCAGTCAAGGACGACATTCTCAACAATGCTAAAACTGCTGTTTACAATCTTCTCATGAAGGCTCTCAATTGTATGCATTTTTTTTTGTTTTTAAATTTTAATTATGACTGATTTATTTTATATCCTATGACAGTTAATTTAATTAACAGAATACTCGAAAACTTGTCCACAGTGAAGGATTTACCCAGTGGTAACTTCGATGTCATCTATCAATCTCGTGTGATTCAGTTGTTTCATATTTATCAACCATTGTTGGCTCAATGTGAGAGCATCATCATTAACCGGACTGCGAACCTACCTTCTAAGTGCACGTTTTTTCGTCTCATTCTCGACAACCAGCTGTTTGACATGCTCTACACACAGTACTTTATCAACAAGTACATCAGCAATCAACTGTTTTTGCAGTGTGGCACCAACGAGACTTATTTTGACCTGAATACCACCAGTCTGGCAATAGCGGATACCCTGCACTCCAAAGTGATGGGTAACCTCACTTCAAGTCGAACCCTACTTTCGAATCTTTCTCATCAGTTAAATGAACGCAACCAAACTCTCAACCCTATTATTGAACAGCTCAACACGAGCATTGCATCGAGCATTGTTTCTAGCTTTACGCTCAATGAGAATTTGTCTCTGTCCAACTTGGAAACGACACTAGCCACGCCCACCATTTTGCAAACAGTGATCTACACTCTTCCACCACCGATTCAGACAACGGCCACAGTAACTCTGTCCGAAAGTATATCGTCCTCTGTAGTCGCGAGCAACGAATCTACTGTTGACGCTTCTAAGTTTGAGTCTATCACTTTGCCTCTCGAGTATGAGGCAGACTACCAAGCTCTTAGCTCGTTCAGTGGTCAGTCGAAAGAGGCCGTTATTATAAGGCTCACTAATCGGATCAAGAATTTAGAGAAAAACATTTCTCTTATGTCTACTTATTTGGAAAATCTTAGCGTTCGCTACCGGATGCAAATGGAAGAAATGTTATCCATATTCAATCGAACTATCGATCATCTTAATAGTTCAGCTATTGCCGCAGCTGAAAAGGTAAAAATCATTAGACCTTCTATTAGCAATTTTAGTCTAATTTTTTCCATATTTGTTCAGGACCAGAAGCAACAGGAATTTTTATTTAAACTGGAAAAGGAGATTGTTTTTCTTAATCAGAAAATGTTCACAGTTACCGATGATGTGGCAGCTAGCAATTGGTTGTACATTCGAGTTCATCTCATTCTAATGACACTCGAATTGACTTTTGTTGCAATACTCTGCACTATATTTTATTTTGTTTTTCGAAGTAACCTTAGTTCACTGATAAGGAGTGCAGCAGTTTCTAGTGGTGACACTATCACTACTACCACCAGCAACAACAGTCAAACCACTTGTGATAATCCCAAGTTAGAGTTGCTGCCGCCAATTCCACCGTCGCCCACTTCCAAGGTAAACTCTTCCCCCTTTCTCACATTTGATCAACTTTTGATGTGTTTGTGTTGTAGAAGTTGCATCACATTCGTTCTAAGTCACTATCTGATTTTGGTCATTTGTTGAACTATGAATCGTTCAGTGAGAACATGAAGCTTGCGCCAGATGAGGTGAAGCCACTTATCGAACCAGTCTGTGATACTTCCAACAAAGAGAATCAGCGTTCTCAGTCACCCATCTGTGCAGCGGTTGGCGGCGAGCCTTCCATGACCGAACTGATGACATCCACTTCACCTTGTGTACAAAAGATTCTGAAAGTCATCAACTGAGTCTGATTGATCACTCAAACAGCTCCAAGTGATATTTTGTCATTGTATCTATTTTGTCTGTGTTTTTACAAAGAATGACTTCTTTACATTTTATTATTTATTTAAATTAAAAAAGATGTATATTGTATTATTGTCATTGTTATTTATTTATTTATTGTTATATTTTTATTGAAATAAACATAATGATTTGATACTTATTTGGATAAATCAGTGAAAAATAAAATTGACAAGAAGAGAGGTAATGAAGAATAAAACGAGTAGTGACGGTCTTAGGGTCAAAGTGGCTCCATTGGCACCCTGGGCTCGAGCCACGTCTTGTTGGTCACGAGGCATCTTGCAAAAGCGTGGGTCGACACACTGGTTAGTGACAGTATTGCGCACAAAACCTGCCTTGCAGAAGCATCCTTGTACACATTCCATGGTGCACATGCGAGAGGCACCTTTGTTGCCTTGCTGGAACACACTCTCGCAGGTATCAGGACACCTTGAGCCGCACGACGCATACTCCTCGTTGGGATCATTACACACTGCATCTGGGTTGGCTGCACCAGCCAAGTCACAGTGACAAGCATTTAGATTAATCGGTTTTGTTCTCTAATAGTCAATTTAATATTTACCTTGACATTGAACCATGATCAGTGCTAGAAATGTGATTCCCAACATGCCATAAGAAGCGTATCGGTACTTCATGATTGGTGGGTCAATTTGGATCAAGTTAGCAAAAATCGAACAACACGAATCGATGAAGAGTCAATTGTCATTTGAGAGTGTTGGTGTTGGTGGTGGTATGATGGTGGTGTTGATTTGAGTGAGGCAGTGTTATTTGTGTCGTGGAACTACTCTCCTCATGCGCTCTTCTCGATCTGTTTGCTAACGGCTCGAGAGTGATTTATGGTTCCGTTGGCTCACTGTAGCTGCAGTCCGGCATCACCTGCAATAAGCCATAAAGCCACTCAGACCGCCTACTGTCACCAAATAGGTGCCAACCAAATAGATTGCTTAGGAATCAAGTGAATATGTGTCCTCCTAGCTAGGATGCGCATTGGTTGCTCAGGTTAGCAAATTTGCCCAACAATTATCTCTATCAATGGGCATCATCGAGCTTTAAAGCGATTTATTTTCATCACCAAGATTGCTGGTGGCGAGGAGTAAGAACATAACTAAGGAAGTAGTGGCTGAGAGTAGTTGCTTGAGAGTAAAGAGAGACTGGATCGCACCAAACGTGTTAATCCAATCTTGTAAGACCTTGACTCACTGAGTAGTGTCCACGGCAGTCATGCACGGCACATTCACTTCCGGTTGGTGTTTGTTTGTTTTGTTGCTTGCATCAGATTTGCAGTATGTCACATTGTCAAGTAGTTCTACCGGCCAATGGTGCATCAAAGAGTTATCCGACGACTTGGCCTGTCACTGCAGTGGTCATCTCGACATACTAACCACCGAGTTCAAACGTTTGAATGACCAATGCAGGGTAAATCGAAAGTGCCACTACGATAATCTGTTTCTGTACCAGTGTCCAGTCAGTTTGCTTGGAGAACATTTACTTGGAAACCTCACATTTAATTCTTTACTCATTTACTCAGCTGAAGAGTTGAATAGTTTTGAACTAGAAAAGCCAGTCTCCGAATGTCTAAACAAGCAAGTATTTGTCAATGCGCCCTCCAAGCTGAAGCCGGTCAGTGTCGAGCAAATATTGTCCTCGTCTCCCGAGCTAATGCAGCTCGAACTCGCTTTGACTGCTCACCAATCCCACACACTCTTGGCTTCATCCACCATCGAAAATGGCTCACAATTGCGCTACCTCGTGTACCGGGCTAACTCATACAATATATCACTGATCGATGACTTTGCGTTCAGTCACCTAAACGAGTTGCAAGTGGTAAAAGTGGCCAACATTCCCGTGAAACACATCGCTTCCAGAGCATTCTATCTAAAGCAAACCAAAGCAAGCAATGAGAATCTGGTGATCAACTTGTGCTATTGCCAACTCAGCGACCAATTGCTCGCTTTGCCTATTCTGGTCTCGCCAAATCGGCCAACTCATTTTCTGCTCGGTAATCGATCACGTCATCGGATGTCAGGCTTGAAGTTCGCGATGACAAGATTTGTCACTATAGCGTACTTTCGTAATTGCTTACCGACAAGTCTCCTTCTTTCTCTTTTCCCACAGAATACAACCAAATCACGCGCATTTCGCAAAGCACTTTTGGCAGTTTCCTGACGCAGCGAAGTGATAACATAGTGTCACTGTATGAAAACCCCCTGGAGTGTGAAGACCGAGTGCAGTACAATTGGTTGCTATCCAACAAGACACGTTATCGTCGACAAGTGTGGGGCGCTCTCTGTTCATCAGGCTTGCGTCTCTTTGACCTAGAACCCTATTTCGGCAAGTGCACACTGACACCACAGACCAAATGGTTACGATGTACCAATGTCACCCAAGGCGAGCTTGACATCCGGCAAGAGTTGTACTACTTCGAGCACAACTTGGACACCATCATTGACTCGCTTCAACGTGTCACTGTGTCCGATTGCACTCTGACGCAGATAAAAGCTTACGCATTTGGCACAACTTCCGTTAAACGCATTGATTTAATTCGATTAGAAAATTTCGAGTTTATCGATCCGAACACACTTGCTGACGAACAGACTAGTCATCTTGAAGAGTTCAATCTCATAGGATCTAATAAACTTAGCTCTATTACAAATTTGCTGGATTTGATTAATAAGTGCCACAATTTGCGTCAACTCTCACTTTCGTTTTTCAGTGACATTGCAATCCCGTCCAACGCATTCCACACGTCACTTCAGTTGCGCAACATCTCATTCTTGCCATCCAACTATTCTATTCGCATTATTAGCTCCAACATTATTGAAAATCTAATACTTTTGCAACATGTTCGGTTTGCAGGTGTGCAAATCAAACAAATCCAGTCTGATGCATTTCGATTTGCAACGAGCACTGATCGTGTTTTGCTAGTTGATTTGCAGCAATGTAGACTTAGTGAAACCACATTCAATCAGTATCCTTTTGATAATGCCAACCGACCGCTTCACTTGAATCTGAGTATGAATTTATTATTATTATAAATGTTTCTCAACTGACAAAATACTTGTAGGTGACAATTTTATTCAAATAATCGAGAAGAAATGTTTTGGTTTTGTTACAAAAGATACTCGAAACCGTGTGGATTTGAGAAATAATCCGGTCAAATGTCATTTTAAGTGGTCAAGTGTGGCTCAACATCCACATTTTTGGATTTACAAAGAGAGAAGTACTTTAAGTGAGCAACTGTTGAACGCACATTGCACCGACGTTAACCAGACTCTGTTCGAGTATCTCAAGCAGCAATTTGGTGACGAGTCGGGGACGGGTAGCGCAGTGCGCTCTTCAATTCCGGTCGTTCTCCTCTGCACTCTGCTTGTCGCCAACCTGTATCTCGCGTGAATGTCACTTGTTGGCAGAGCCAGCCAACCGGTGGCAACTGTTCATTCAACCAAGCAGTGATGTAACACAATAAAAATTGTACAAATATTGTGTGAACAGTTTGATCTATTGATTGACGAGACCAGCGGCATCGACGCCATTTCACTAATTGATCAACTGTCGAAGTGGTGAAGCATTGCACGGTCAAGGTTTGCTTTCGAGAAGGTTAGGGCAACACTAGTTGTCATCTCAGAGTTCATCACCTCTGGCCACCGTGCACCGTGAATTGGCAAACGTGCTACCGCTAGCAGCACTCAGTCAGTACCGTTGGTGGGTGCATTCTCGAGCCACAAGTCGAAACTTGTTTGCTACACTTCCATTTTCATTGCTTCTGCTTCTTAACCCCCTTGGGAGATGACTTAGCCGGCTGGAGATTTGCAAACAAAAGCAGCCACTGGCCTCTGTTTGTCCAACAGATTAGAGAAGGGTAGCTCGAACAACGCCATCAAACAAGCCACCGATGCAGGGTTGCACAACCCAACCGGCCCATTCCACGCCGGTCAAGCACTCGTGCAATCACCGCCGATACCTCCAACATTGTGCGTCAGTATCCGTGGGGGCACCTCCTCTTTGAGCTTCCAGTCGAATTCGACCCCCTACCTTCACTCCACTCACCATCCACTTTCATGCTAACAACTCAAAGTTAATCTGCACATTAGTTGCAACAATGTGGCCACATTCAACATAACTCACTACAATTTGCTTTCTCACATAACCACACGACGAATTTTATTTTATAAAACAAAATCTGAACATGGCAGGTTCCATGTTGTTCGGTTTTATTTTCTGGCACCTCTCTTGGACTTTTAGCGTAGCACTACCCACCGATCTCATCACCCAATCAACCGGTAATTTAAAGTTGTAATATATATCATCTCTTACTAACTCTCCAGATGTTTAGCGGAAGCTGATCTTTCGAACCACATACCGTTGGGAACTGATCAACGCCCATTCTACAACATAGCCCATATGTGTAACTCAATCAAGAAGACAATTTCAAGTCTGGAGCGTGGAGCTAATGCCGTTGAAGTAGATGTCACTTTTAAACCCGATGACATCTACCTCTACCACGGGTATCCGTGTGATTGTTTCCGTTACTGTTGGGACATGGAGCGTCTAGATCGATTCCTTATTTTTGCCCGCAAGATCACCACGCCAGGCAATCCTCGCTACCAGCCGCGATTTGTGATCCTCTATTTTGACCTCAAAATCAGTTCGTTGAATGATCCAGGTGTGAAGTACTACCAAGGCGGCAGATTTGCCGACTATATCGTCAAGTACTTCTTCAGCGAGTTGCCCACGAAGAGCACGCTTCGATTGGTGCTCTCCATCTCGTACGTCAATGATGCTGATTTTTTGCTTGCATTCATTCGTCGACTCAAGGAGCTCAATTTGTTCGAGACACTCTACGAGTAAGTTGCAGAGAGAACCGATTGAACAACAATGCTAAACTTTGATTCAGTCGCATCGGGTACGACGTAGGCATGGACTCGGATTTGGAAAACATCCAAGCCATGTGGACGCGACTCAACGTAAGCAACGTGTGGCAAGGCGAGGGCATTACCAATTGCTTCAACCCGATCCTCAGCCACCAGTTAGCCAAACTGGTCGAGGCGCGTGATATCAATTCGTACTTCCGAAAGGTGTATCGGTGGACCATCGATCTAAGCGACTCAATTCGCTCGGTGCTGCGCTACGACATTGACGGTATTATGACCAACCACCCGGAGCGCATTGTCCAGATCATTACCGAGGATCCTGACTTTTCGCGCTCGTACCGCATCGCTACCATACACGACAACCCCTTTTCGCGCATGCTGTCGCGATCTTCTGCCGACTGGCCCCCACAAGCAACCAACAGAGCGGGTTCCACCAAAGTCCGCTCTTTTTTTCAAGATTTAAAAGATTCAATTTTCCACTTCTTTTACGAAATATATCTTTCATTTCACTAGCTACCTGTACAGAAATCACAGTATTGCATAGTCATCACCATCATTGTATGTAGACATCATCGTCATAATCATCTAATTTAAAAGCAGTTGGGTTTGTTTTCGCTTGACTACGATAAAACATGCAACAATTAAGCCGAATAGTGAGAAAATAAACGAGAGTTGCGTCATAAAATTCTGCGAGAATTGACCGATCAAGCTCGAAAAGAGGAGTAGAATTATGTCGAGTATAACAAAAATATTGAGCAAAGTGTCGCCGATCTGGTAGCCAAACTGACCCGTGATGGCGGAGAACTGTCCCACGGCACACGCCACAATGGTGAAGATGCCAACCAGTAGGTTGTAGCGATCCAGTGACATCAACACGTATGCGTTGAGAAAGAGGTCGAAGGTGAGTAGAAACAAGAGAAGTGCACGCGCAACCACCACCGAGAAGCTGTCGTGTTCGCGCACCTTGCTGGGTTGCTGTTGGTTGCGCTCAAGGTCGAGCAACACCTTCTTCATCTGGTGACTAGCCTGGTTCAACATAGTGCCACAAACACAACAAGCGAATAGACCACCGAGAGGATTGAAGGACCGAGTGTCACTCGTCGAGTGAGCAACGCTCATCAATGCGCCACTACGCACAGAGTCATATGTCTTTTGTTTTGTGTTCACTTACATTCGACGACCGAAGCGCCACCTAGCAACCTACTCGTGATCACGCCACAGATCATAACATCGAGCAGACTGCGTCGCATTTTAACTCTCATCACTACGTTTTACGTAAACAGTGTTTAACTTTAAACTTGAGCTACTGTTTTCACGTTGATTTATATATTGTTCAAAGTTTTAAACTTTATAATAAGAATTGACTCCATTTTGTTGAAAACTTTAATTACATATTTTTAAAAATTTTTGAAAACACTATTCAGTATTCACGAATCAGTGAAACAGTAGATTTTTTGAAACAAATTGTATGTTGAATTTTATTGTTAGATTTAAAATACAGCTAGGTTATGAAGAATATGCAATTATTAGATTGTCAAATTAAAAAAATTTGATACATGTATGTCCAAACGGTGCTGATTTAAACTGCTCGAGGAGCACTTAAAAATAATCTAACTAAATAAATATTCTTTGTCGCATAAATATATATATATATATAAATCTAATAAAAAATATAATCTGAATCAAAAGAACTAGTTTCACAGGTTACCAGGGCCGTGCATCCCATAGGTACAACTCGTGCAATGCACGAGGGCGCTACTGTCAAAGATGGTGCAAATCAGTGGTGAAACGCCTAATTTATTGCTTTTTAAGAGTTCTTGAGGTTTTTGCATGAGGGCGCCAATGATCCCATTTCGTGTTTCTGTCCGCCTGTCTGTCTGTTCTCAGATAAATTCTAGTATACTTTCCGTTCACCAAGAAAGCTGAAACTTTACAAAAAGAATCTTTTCGGTGAAAGAATAATTGGATGAGACTTTGGGCTCCAAAGGGACCGAGAACCGGGCCAATTGAAACTCGAGCAAATCTGACCACCCTACGACACTACGAGAACGCAGCTCTCCCTTCTTATTGTTGAATTTTTTGTCAAAAAATAACTATATTAGGATTTGTTATTAAAACTCATTTTAAAAGACTTTATCTGAGTTCTAGTTACAGGAAATGTAATCTGTTTCCGACAAGATGTAAGTTGCTGCAAAGTGAAACGAAGTGTATCATATCATTAGTCACAAGAGTTAGTAACACATCTGACAACCAGAAGTAGTGGCAGCAGAAGTCACCGAAAAGCGATATCAATGACAACGAAAAGGGATGGAAATTCCGTAATCAAATCAAGAGTAGTATTCAATAATGTGTTCAATCGAAACACATTGACAATATTTCTTATATGATAATAAATAAATGAGAAATAACTTATATTCTTTTCTAATGGAAAGTCATTATTATGATAACATTTGTTACATATAAAATATAAATTAGCCATAAAAATGACAAAATACATGAAACACTCAAGAAACCGCCAAAAATTTTCTCTACCTTTGGCAGTACAAAGTTGCCTTTTTTGAGATGTGGCCAGAGGTAACGCGTGCGCCTGCTCTATGGCGATTTATAATGGAGGTTTTTTCTTGAGCAGGCCGATTGTTGAGTGTTGCCTGTATAAGATTTACATATTATTTGAACTTAGCACCAAGAAAATTAAATACATACTTGTACTATATTTTGGAAATATTAATATTGTTAATTAATTGGTTTAATTGAATTAAGGATCATCTGTAAAACATAAAAATTTATTGGCAAATGGAATTGTGGTAATTGTTTTATTATTTATACATGACGCTAAGAAATGAACACAACCACAATATGTAATTAATTATTTAAAAAATTTTAATTTACACTCAACCAATCAGAAGTAACAAATTAAAAACTTTTTAAAACAAAAAAAAACAGGAGTAATTCAATTAAGGCTTAATTTAACCCTTTCGGTCTCGAAGGCGCTATCGGGACGTATGTGTCCCGCTCATTCAATTAGCCATATAAAGCTTATCTTTTACTGATAATTTTTGGGATCGAAAGGGTTAAGCTGCATATTAGAAACTAGTAGTTCAAAGGACGATTGAACGATAAGAACATTTAAAATAAAATAGATAAAAGTTATATTATGAACTAAATTATAAACAAAGATGTGTGAAATGTAAAGTTTTTGTCAACAAGTGTACAACTTATATTTGATATATATAATATACAGTAAATCCTCAAACTCATGAGATTTAACAATGTCTGTAACAATGTATATAATGAAACAGCAAGTGGTCCTGCCTTTGTGCTTACTTGGGTTTTCGAATTTAGAACTTTCACTGTACCTT
>WURS02278348.1:0-18892 GCA_011762765.2 Rhinocypha anisoptera
GGACGCTGTATCCTCGTTAGGATGTCCCCAGCAGGTGCGGACGGAGCAAGAAAGATGGAGATCGAGGCGGGGACACTGGAGAGAAAAGAGGCAGAGGGGAGAGTGATGGGGCGGGGGAGAGAGAGAGAGAGAGAGAGAGGATAGAGGGAGAGAAAACTATTTTGGATGGAACTCTCCACCCCCTCCCCTCCCCCCGTGCTCGTAATTCAAATCCAAAGCAGTCGACGCCATTTTCCGCTGCCCTTCTCACCATCTCCCTCCCTCACTCCCCATTTCCCATCTGTCTATCCATCGCTCACACAGTCCGTCGGCGGGGATAAAAATCACGGTAATTGGCCAACGTTACCTTCCACGGATCGAAAAGAGTGCATTTGCTTAAGAATTTTGCGGACGCGATGAGGGCCTGGTGGATTCGGGAAACCGGTGCTATTGCTCGGAAATCCAGACGATTTGCCCACGTATTTTATACATGCTTCAATATGCATATATTTCTTCTTTTGGTCCACCAGCTCGCTTCAATTGAATACCGGGTAAATAATGGATGTTTGCCGAATAGTCCACAACTTTAATGAAAAGATAAAAGAAAAACAAATTTGAAATCGACGAATATTTTCTCAATTTGTAAGGGCTCACCCGGAATAGATATAGTTCTTTCTCATTTATATTTACTTTACTGTTTATTTAAAAATATACGATACAAATTATTAATTATAGCAGTAGCTGAAATTAGTAAATTTAAAATCATTTTTATAACTTCATTCATTCCCGAATTGCAATTGAAATCTCAACAAGGAACTAGACTGGAGACTCTGCATATTATCACAAAGGCAAATTTCTTCGAAAAGTATTGACAAAAATTTCAAGGATTTCGTTCTTTAAATCAAAGAAATTACTTCGTCTATATACATATATATTCCATTTAAGTGGTTTATTTCTGTGTGAAAATTTTATAACATTTGGGAGTGTATGGATGAAAGTGACTCACCCCCTACCACACACGCAGTGGCTTGCAGGGTAATACATAGAAGAATAGAGAGAAACTGGGCCTACTATGGACTTCACCAACAACATCGTTAATTTATAGGGTTCAATATACGGATCGCTTCTTTAGTACTCCACTGATCATTTTCTTCCAAAACTCATAGACATCCGAATTTTCAGGGTATTGCCAGTTATTAGGTCACGAAGCTATTTTTTTATTCAGTTCAGGAAATTTCTCTTACTGAAGTAAAGAGATCCTGAAAATGTCAGGTATAAAAAAGCAGAGAATTTTGTTCAAGCCTTTTACTTTCTTATCATAACTTTCTTCCCCATGGCTAATTATTACTCCTAACTCAAGAAGATTATACTGAGAACACAGTGACTTAATCTTAACCAAAATCAAAAGAGTACACAATGTATCCCAATGTATTATAATTTAAGGTCCTACTTCTTTCGATTAGTTTCGGGTAGCCTTAATATTACGCTGATTCCTGGAAACAAGTAGATGCGCAAATGAAAATGCAGTGGCAGTTAATTAATCAATCGAATTAATATCGTCAATACTATCATATTCCAGTTGAAGTATCTCTACTTATCTTCATTTTGATAGGGCCTTGGTATTTTCGCATTGACCCTTGCAATAAGTGTTTCCGGAGGGTTTTAGTTGGCATCAATAATTATAAAGTGAATATTTCGTTCATTTCGATTTAATTAATCACTTTTTCTTTCATTCAGCATTATAGAAGATATATGACTGAGAAATATTTCGCAGAAAAGACAAATAAATATGGTGTAAAAAAGGTGCTAAGTAACTTGGTGATGCACATATTAATGGCAATCTACCTCCTGAAGAAAATTAAAAGTAGAGTAAAAAGAAAGGAAGTAAAGAAAAGAGTAAAATTCACAGAACAGACCGTCACCTGGTGGTATTCCAAAATGAAACAAATGGAGGTTCTATCTTTTATGTATGTCCACAGGTTTTATCTACTTCCAAATAGAGGCCGTAGATTTTATGTAATTCTGTGGAAATACACAAGGGGATCAACCTTTATTTTTTCAAATCAAGAGTATTCCCTTCGTAGAGCTCGTAATAAATATTCGTCTACAATGAACACTCGTAGTGAATAACCACCTCCAACTGCCTTCAACCGGTTCCATAGGTGAAAGTAGAGAGCTCGCCTAATACTAAGTCAAATGCCACGGTATGTGAAAATTCACACTTCAGGGTAAAGGAGTTCTACCCCTGGTTTCCCACAACAATGTGGGAAACAATAATTCTGTTTGTGTTTAGTTACCCAAGGGAGTCAGACCGAGATTTTAGCCCAGGCCCTTTTTCAGTAGTTAAGCATTCTAGCTACTAGGCTACCACTACTTCAAGGGAACAACCAAAATAATCATAATCAATAAAAACGTTTTAGCGTGGAGGGGTTCACAAAAAGCAAACGTATAACGAGAGGCATTAAAAACTTCAAGGAACATTATTTTCCTCATCAGTATTTATTATGAAGTGAGACGCGACTACATCTGGGAAGGCATTTGACAAAGAAATTCGGAGCGAAGGCGGAGGCCTTGTATTCCCTCTCGTTAAGGGAAGCTCACCAAATGAAGGAATAAACACCTCTTTTTGAACAACAGAAGTTTGGTCAACTTCCTCTCTTAATATTTGAAGGCATCCTGACGAACTCGTTACGGGAGATGAAAAAGAAGCCAATGAAGCGACCCCGCGCAGAAAACAAATAATTGAGTTATCTTGCTAGCGAAGTAATGAGCTGAAAATGAACAACTTAAGATTCACTATGAGGCAAACGTGCCTATTCAAAACCAAAAGTCACACCAATGTACTCTTGTAACAATGAAAATAAATTAAAGATAAGTTCCAAAACATAGAGACTTAAATAATGAATGTAAATACGATGATAATTGAAAAATGACAATACTCTAGAACAAAAAAATGAACATTTTTCATTTTTAAATATAACCTGGATTGTGAATGTGTGGATCGTCTATTGTATTGTGGAATAGAGCATCATATCAACACACATGGTGCTGTTGGATCTATTAGTTTCGTTCTTCGTCCCACCTAGGATAAATTTCAAATAGAGCCTAGGGTTGTACAGCATCCATGTCCAGGTGATCAAATAATACATATCTGGAGCTGGGACGAACCATTAAATAAAGAATATATGTAATTATTCTTAATATTTCCAAGAGTCAAAATTTTACATAAAATTTAATTTCCTAGGAAAAGTTTAACTTTATTCGAGAATCTAAACGTATTTGATACGATCAGTTAGCCAATATTTCGCCAGCTCCACTCTGGAAAACTTTTACCCGAGACGAAATTATCTGAGGTTACGAGCGGGCGTCCGGGTTACCAAATATTTTTAATATTTCCGAGGCTTCTCTAGTTGACATGGATATCCAAGAGACCAGGGGGAGACAGACAGAGGCAGAGGGAACTTTAACGGAAATATTCCCAAGAGTTTGAGGAGAATAAGTGAAGCGGATCCTTTAGTCAGAGTAGTGTAATTGGGGCGAGATAGGAGACTCGCGAGGAAAACGAACACCGAAGGGGGGAGATGCAAGGCGGAAACGAAAGCTCTCTCGATAAGGGGGAAAGAGTGGCAGGTTTTCGGCGGCGGAAGCATTTCAATTGACCTACTAGAAGTGTAATTTCCTCCCGCCTCCTATAGCCAACAGAGCACCTCGCATTACATGCAGCTGATGCTCACCCGTTCTTTATAGGTTCGGTGTGTTAGATAGGGAAAACTTTTTGCCCCCAAGTTCTTTCCCTTTTCTCAAGGACTCTCAGGCGTCTCCACCTCAACCTACTCCTCCGGATCAATTACGATTCCCGTGAAATCGTAGATTTTCAGACGGGGAGAGGCTTTTATTTCCCTCCAGGAATTTCACCCCTGTGAACTCTGCGGAGATCGGGAGAGAAGGTTCATTTTCCAAAGGGAATTATTAATTTCAGGAAGCTATCAAACGTTAGTGGGAATGACTTTTTGAACTTCAAAGTGAGGGCACGGGACGCAAACGGAATAAATAAAAAGACATGAAAAATCTTTAGACCCAGATGAAATTGAAGTTAGTCGCATATACATTTCTAGTGCATAATCATTTTAATGTGACAATTTTGATTGAACACTTTCCTTCAAACTAAATGTTAAAAAAATATTGGCAGATATTTCAACATCTCTTTCATGATTTTTTTTTTAATTTTCATAGTACATAATCATTTGTATGTTACAATTTTGATTGACTGCTTTCCTTCAAAATAAGTGTTCAGAAAATATTGGCAGATCGTTCAACAGCTCCTTCATGATTTTTTAAGAATAATAACTCTCCTCTATTTATTGTCTTCAAGATACTGAATGTAAGAATAGAAAATAAAGTCACTTTACTTACTTAAATCTAAATTTAAAACTTATAGACTTGAATAATTATAAAATATTCAAATTTTCATTGAAAAACAAAATATAAAAACGTTCATACACGTAATAATTGAATGGATTGGATATTCATAATAATGGCTTGGGCAAAAAATTGTTCTTATTCGAGGTTGTCATTTATTATACATCCATTATTTCATTGCCAAGAAATTTTTATTCCACACTTCATAGAAGGATTCTACTTCGGAATTACGGTCGGATTAGGACTTGTTAGGATTAGGAATATTGTTATGAAAGTCATCAATTATTATTTTAACATCACGTCTTATGAGATAACTTAGGAAGACAGATATCTTGAAACATAATACCGATAGCGGAAATTACTGCTGGAAAATGAATCTCTATGAAGAACCTAGATTTACCTCAATCGAAAAGGCACAAAGAACAAAGAACCCTGGCAACAATTAAGGTACACTAAATGAGGGCACAGCGCTGGTATATCTAACGGAATTAACGTGGCGGAGATAAAGGGCGCCACGTACTCAAAGCAGATTGGGGGTAGTGAAGTGTGAACTGGCTTGAAAGGCAAATGCGAAGTGATCAGGGGGGACCGGAGAGACACTGTATATTACGAGAGTGAGTAAAAAGGTAACCCTAACATGGTAGAAAAAATTTTGAACCACATTGTGATATTCTATGGCTCTGAAGCATGTTGTGCTCAATACTGTAGTGTAAGTGCTAGGCGTCACTTGCACTATGACGTCAAACAAACAAAATAATCATGGCTGTTCCCTTCTGTGACATGCTCCAAACAAGAGCAGCGTGGAGAGGAGGAGAGATACCTATTTATATACATACAAAAATGCTGAAACAAAACGGTAATGACTCTTTGTTGGTAACAAGTGTATGATTAGCACAGAAAATTTCAAAGTGGTGTGACAAGTGTGACCATGCACGCGGCCGCAAATTTCTTCTACGGAACACCTTACTGCTGATCTAATTACGTCACAGCACACGTAGTCATAAGCAGATATTCATAGAAAATTATCTGTATTCATGAGAACACATTACTTCAGTGACATAGCCAATCAAAAGATGATTAAACATTTTTATGATCAGTCATGGTTACCTCATGACACGCTCTCGTTTCCGGCAGGAAAAGTTATGAAAACCTGAAGCCCGACGAGCCCGAAGAGTCATTTTGAATTTCAAGTATTCACCAGTAATTAATTATTATAACAATGCGAAGAAATCCAAAATTCGTGCATTTTTAAAAGGTAAAACAAATATATTTTCATTACTCCTTGATACGTAGAACTTTTGCACCTAAGTTACATATTTTACATAGTGTGAAAATAATTATTAACCCGTATTTTTACCAACATTCTGAGTGAATTAATGATAAAATATCGCCAGATATCATAGAATTTTTTTACAATTTATTAATATGATATTAGACAGTTGATGACTAGAAAATATATCCATTAAACCGAAAAATTTAGGAATTCTGCTCATAAAGAAGATTTCGTAAGAGATAATAATCGATATCAAAGGGAGAATGGTTTTAAACTTGATATTCAGAGTAACATTAATATTTTAAGCAGATGAAAGGTAGATATTAATATTCATTTAACAAATTATTCTAAAATGTATTCATATAAAATTTTAACAGTATGGATAAATTCTATATAATAACGTAACGGATTGAAGTATTCCGGGAATGGCTTGGAAATTTTGAAAACTACTTAGGCTTTATCGTCGAGTTGACGATGAATGCTCCTGATCGGACGTCCAATATATACATATGTAATTCCGTAAACGGTAGAAAGCCAACACCAAAGTATTTCTATAGAAGTAAGAGAGGAAAAATTCCACAAATCAGATTTTTGTTATCACGACCTGAGTTTCACCGTAGCACGGCATCGTCAGCAGTCGGCTGCAGATTCCGTGCTAAGGTGAAGCCCGGGCTGGGATAATAGCTACCTGACTTTCTTGGTATTACAGTTTTTCTTCTTTTACTACAAAATGAAAAAATATCTACCTATTTGGACCTGAAACCATCTCTGATTTCCAAATAGTTTGAAGGAGTATTTCTCCTTAATCATTGGTCAGGCGGCAGTTTTAAACTACATCTACGAAATCTTTTTCTGTTTTCCGTAGGGTCACCCAAATTATTCGGGAACAGAAAAATATTCAAATCGTCCCTCCTCCATGGATTACGACCTTGTAGTGGTGGAGGGCTTCCGTGTTCCAATGACCCTTATAGCCGCACTTTATAGGGCATTTAATTTTTTGCTTCTGGCCTCCGATGCCAGAGAGATCGAAGGGGAGAGGAAGCAGACGAAAGGTATTCCAAGAAGAGGAGTGGACAAAAAGTGATAGCGTCACGTTAAATAAACTATTGACACAGGAAGTGGAAAGCCACTTACGTGCTAAGGTGAAGCCCGGGTTGGGATAATAACTCCCTGACTTTCGTGGAATTACAGTTTTTCTTCTTTTACTACAAAATAAGAAAAAATTCTGCCTATTTACTTCATTATTTGCCACGATGTACCTCCAAGAACCCAAACGTGAAAATAAATACTGGCAACTGAGGTTCTCAGTCAACTGGGGCGGGTGAGGCAGCGGCGCAAGGGTAATGGTGAGGCAAGGTTTTCATGGTGGTCATCTGTCAAAATTACATCATCACCACTCAGAAAAAGACAACAATGAAGACTCCATAATTATAACGTATCACCACTCAAAAGAAGACAACGAAGAAGACTGCAATAATTATAATGGAGAAGTGAAACACAAGGGCGGGAAATTTAGATAAGATCAAACTAGAGATGGAGAAAATAGACATACTGGGGCTGAGTGATGTAATATTGAAAAATTCTGCATATTGAAATCAATGGATTTCAGATCAACTTGGAGAAACCACATTATGATTAGATGTAAATAAAATTTATCTGTTTTAAAGTACGATTTTTATTATAGCAATACCGGTTCCGTCAAATAGTCGACCTGATGATGTCAACTATTTGAAGAAACCGGCAGTGCCTAATAAAAATTCTTTTGTGAAACTGACAAAGTTTTATATACCTCTAATCACATCACTTGACTGGAAGCTATATGAAAATCTATATCGGGTGGAAGGGAGAGAAGGGTCAGCGTGGGGTAGCCATTGCTATGAACAAATTAGTGGCTATATGAAGATCAGTTCGGCTTTTGGAGAGGTAGAGGGACATATGATAGTCTGTAATTCGAGCACTTATCAAAAGGAATAGAGAACATAATTGGGATGTTTCTATATGCTTTGTATAATTTGGTACACGGAAATTTGGCAAAATTAGACTTCAGTAATTGGAAGGAAAAATTCACTGTTTAAAAAAGCCATGATCTCTTCATATCTGATGATGAGACATTTATATAATATCCTTGCAGTTTTTTTATTCTGAGAGAAAATAGATAAATGCCCGACATCGAGAAATAAGGTCGGCCGATTCTTTTAAAATTTCAGACAGAAATAGTCTAAGAAATCGCTTCATGAGTCAATAGTGAATCACTGGGGTAAAGATTAATTTAAGATAAATTGGATATATTAAAAAAGTTAGAAGTGCTGAATTTTGTTGAAGTTGACAATATAGTTGAGACAGAATAGAGATGGGTAAAACAGTATTTCGAAAGAAAAAAAGCAGATCTAGAGAAACAGTTGGAAAGGTGAATAACAACCCAAAAAATACTTGCATGGCAAAGTATGATCTGGTGTTTTCCAGGCGAATAATCTGAGTAAAAAGCTCGCGGGTTTTGTTACCTTGTAATTGTTTGTATGTATATGTTCTCTATGTTGTATTGTAATATGTACCACTTTAAATTGGCAGAAATGCTGTATGTGGGCTATTTTTTTCAAATAAATAAACAATGTGAATAATATAGGTTCGAACACTAATGGAACGTACAAAGACAGGAAGTTTTTCCCATCCAACAGCTGTTGTATTAGAGGAATTAATACTTTACAAGAAGTTGTAGTACTGTTCCAAAAAATAATAATTATTATTTTGTGGAACAGTACTATAACTTTGTGTATTAAACATGCCTGTCTTCCACTACATTTCGCTTAACACCGTCAGTCCCCACTGATCTTAGGTTTAGTAATTGACACATACTTTAAAAGTGTTGCAGATCTTATCTGGTAATATAATTGTAAACACATTCTCAAAGAAAGTCCGGAGAAAAAATACTAAATGATTCATGCCATTCTACTGCATGGGGGTACATTTTTCAGCCCCTTGTATGATTCTATGGCTTCCTTGGTTATCCTGCTGTGATTAATTTAAACTTTATTTCAATGGAAAGAAAATAAGATGTTATTAAATCAATTAAATATGTAATTTCAGAGGATTACATAACTACATTTTGAGCTGTATGAAACGGATTAAGGTTATTACTTGACGATTTTTGTTTTTAAAGTGCCCTTCAGTACATAATTTTCAAATTTTGCTTCTTCTCGTCGTCCAATATTTGTACAAAGCATATGAAAAGAATTCTTCGAGAAAATTGAGTGAATGCCACTAAGGGAATAGAGAATGTATGTTGGATTATCCGTAAATTACATATTTGTACTTGATCTGCTTTCGCTGAGCTTGTATTAATGTTTGTAATTATGAATGCCACGTTTTGACGTGAATAACAATGATACTGACAGCGCATATGTTCCACCTTAAAAAAGGATATAGTAAGCAAAAGTCCATCGTTTAATGTTCACAGTATAACTGCATGCAGGAGTAGACGCGGGTAATTTATCTTCGGAAGCCGCAAGTTTTATCCGTAGCACCTTTAAATGAACCAATTCGCAACGTGCTACTTTTCGCCGAAAACTGCCAACCGCCCCGAGATAATGGAGACGAAGAGATTAAAAATACAAATGGAGTCTGGCGCGAGAGACGAAAAAATATGGGAGAAAAATTTAAAATGGCCGATTCGCTTAACAAATGCGATGTAGCGGAAGGTGAAAATTCCTGTTACTCGACATCGGTCAAAAGAACCAATCATCATTATACCTTACGGGGAGGCGTGGGTACAAATTCCTCTTTGATGACGCAGGTAATGGATACGAGAGGGCAGGAGAGAAGAATGAATGGCGTGAGAGAGAGAGAGGGAAAACAGAGGGAAAGAGTGGAAGACGCCCAGCCGTCTAAGATAACAAATTCCATTCCCGGTTGTCTGGCATTAGCTGAGCAAGCATGATGACGCGTGTGCGAATCCCGATGGGGATCCACAGGCTCACGGTTGTAAACGGACACCATTGCTTTCAAACAGAAGGATGGTTTGAATGAATGGCGAGTTCACCTTGTACAAAACTTTACGCCGAGAGGGGTATTCAGTGCGATAGTTCCCTCCCTCGTCACCTGCGGCTTCCCAGAAAGTTATGTCGAGGAAAAAATCGCATTATTTGGATTTAACGGGGGTCATCTCAATCAGACAAGTAAGACGGGGGCCTTGCCCGATAGCCACGCCGCCGATAAACAGAGCAAATAACAACTTCCCCCTTGGCATTAGGAAGGAAGCCATACGCTCTAGTTCTCCAATTGGATTTCTTAAAGTTTTCTTAACAGTATGGCAACCACTATTTGGCTATTATCGAGAATGAACATCATCAGGTTGCGCAAATCATACCTGTACATGGGATGGGCCGCTTAACTTTTGACTCGCATGGTGCATTTCGATCTGTCTACGGATTTTTATAATTCATGACCCAATTTATTAAGCTCAAATTATTTCTCAAAGGACGCATGTCTAAAAAATTTTAATTCGGTGGGTTGAAAATCAAGAAAAAATGGTGAAACAATAAGTTAAAAATAGGTGGAATCGACTAGAGGAATTCTATTTTTATTCATTCACTTCACTTGTCCTTCCTACACGAATGAATGATTGATCTCATGTAGGGAATTCACGGCCTTCCCGACGCTGATCTGTACGCATTATTTAAGTTGAAATTTGTAGTGGGGTGAGAAACTCATTGAACACTGATAACGCGTCTCTTCAAAGCTACATAATTCCCTAAAGTTCTCTCCTTTCCGTCATTTTCCGATTCCACGAAACAAGTGTTGCTACAATAAACAAATAAAGCCCTAAAAATTTCATTTGCATGACGGTCATCTTCGATAAAATGCACGTATTCAAGAGATGCGTAAATCCTACTAATCAAAGAACACTAATTACAAACTGAAATTGCAAAGACGTTGCGAATAATTAAGAAGAAAAACTTTAAATGAACACGAATGGAATAAAATATAAATAAAAAATATCAACATCTTATTACGCCTTTCATTTCAATTTGTAGATAACAGGGAATAGTCCAAGATTATCGAAGTTTGATAATATTAGGTGTCTTTTAATGACTTGCAAGAGTTCGGTATCTTTGTATATCCTAGTGAGTTCATACCCAGTCTATAACGTCATTTCTACCACGAATTTTACTATTATGAATTTACTATTAATTATTCCTACTCTGATAAAGTTGTAACAAGATTAAACCATGAATCTAATTGCTGGCAAATAGTTCACTATGTTTGAGTATTATATCTAAATTACGCTCGCTATTTAATTACCCATATAGAAACACTAACGCCTGGTATTTAAGCATATGTTATTTACCGGTGTGAAACTTCATCATCTGAATGATAGAGAAATGTCGAAGTACCAGTAGCTAATTTCAAAAAGGAATCGATTCTGCTAAGCTTCGATTAGTAAAATCATTACATTATCTACTAAATGCTCTTGGAAAAATGATAGTTTCCATCTGCCATTTTTTTCATTTTGTCCAAATATTTCTAGACTCCTGACGGCCAATCTATTCCATTTATATTGATGGCTATAACATACGCATAGCCTGACCTAATACATAAATGCCCAGCCAAAATAATAAATATGCAATCAGGCCGCGAGAGTTTATCGATTTTCGCGCAGTCATTGTGACTCTAGTATTATATTCTGCCAGAGCGTTCAGAGCAAGGAAAGACCATGACCCCCACCTTCAACCAGCTCCTAAAACAACAAAAAAATGTGGATTTCTGCACGCCTGGCGTAGAGACCTTATCCCCCCTTTCTTGTTTCTCCCAGCCCTCCGTCGCTGTCAGCTTACTCCGCCAATCTCGCTCTCGACTTCAGGGAAAATAAAGAAACAGAAAGATGGCCCACCTGCCTGGCATTTGGCGATCTCTGCCCTCCTGCAGGAATTTGAGCGGGAGCCAATGAACCCAAGCGGAGGGTAGAATCGCCGACGAGAGCCAATGACCATGGAAAGTAATTGAACTTTTACCACAGAGCATTTAAAAGGCAGCCTTTCATGCTGCGAACCTGAACCCTTTTAGTTTAATTTGGCGTATATATTTTACACCATGCTTAGTGTTCTGAAGAGCGGGATATATGTGTAGCTATATATATCTTCAACCTTATGAAAAGAAGCCGCGGCATTAACTTTTTACGAGCCTATATGAAAGAATACCGAAAAATGCTGGCGTAAAATGACTTTTTATCACTCACCAAACACATTCCGTGTTAAATCATTCCACTGAATGCAAAAAGACATGAAATATATCGTAGTTTATCCGTGTGAGTCAGGATTTCTGTCGTTCAACGCTGAATTAAAAATGGCTAGTTTTCTTTCAATTTTTTTTTCCAACGACGGGACTAAATTAATGAGTTTCATCAGTGGGGTTATCCTCCAGACCGAAAGAGAAAAATAAGGTATACTGAGTTTCACCATCCATCTTCGTGATCAATTTTGCAAAGTTTGTTTTTCATAAAACTCTCATTTTACGTTCCTTTTACGACTTGGGAACCCCCTTTGGAAACCCACTCACCTAGATAAAGGCAAAATATAGTAAAATGAAATTTACTACAATAACGTTGATAAAATATAAAGTATATAGAAGAATTGGATTTTGTACATAAAATACAAAAGGCTTGTAGGGAATGCTCCTGTACGCATGCGTATCAATCGACAGAGAAAAAATATGTATACAATCCATAAAATTACAACATTTAACTTATTTTTAAGATATTTTGGTTCACTGCCTAAAATGCATACAAAAAAACCATCGAATAAATATCTGAAGATAGGTTTATATTAATTGTCACTTACATGACTATGAGCCCTAAAAATGTTTTCGCGGTTATCTGTCGACACAATGGTCTTCAATTTAAATTAATTCAATGGCAATGTTCACAGCAAATTTATCAATACGAATTAATGTTACACATTTAATCAGCATTATTTTATTTCCTTTTTAATGACCATCTATTACAAAATCGTTAACAATTCTACGCACGTCGGAAATCCTAAAAATAAATCTTATGGAAATTTCAACTCATTTTCAAGCGTCTTCATGTATCCGAGCGTAATACGAAATAAGAAGAGTGATCAAGTTTTCGCATAAGTACAAGTAGAAAATGTAGACACAAAATTTGGGTCATTATTAAATACAAAATACTGAGTCACAGAGTTAGAAATCACCCTCACTCTGTGGCTGAGTGTGGCAAAATCTACGTGGAAACGGCATATATAGTTCTTCTTCTTATTCTACACACATACACAATAAGCACACATAGTAGTCTACATTCTTACTTTAGGATGTGTTGCAAAACTTTTGAGTCTTCGTTCGAATTCGCCACTCAGCAGAAGAGGAAAATTCTTTGAAACCTCCATGGAATTGCATTGAAAGAAAGTGATTGGGAAATGTTTCTTAGGAAATTTGGAGCATAACCACTATTAAAAAGAACTTCTTTACTTCCCCTTTCCTTATCGCCAGATGAGGGTGGAGCTACCTGACTTAGTAAGTACTAAGCCCTGCGGCGGAGCGTAAAATCACAAATCAACGTAGAGGGAAGGAGTGGAGGGGGGTTGGGGGCCGTTAATTTTCCTGTACCGCCTGTGGATTCCTCGGAAGAACTGGTACCTTGAAAAATCACTCGTCTTGAGTTTAGCCAGAGGCATTCAGAGGCTTCACTCATGTTTGAACTCGCACCCCCAGATTAAATGAGACACAAGATTTGTAATTCCGCACAAATACATTTGTCTCACGACCTAGGTTTCGTTGCAATGCAGCATCATCACCTGATTGTAACGAATCCTAGGTCGCGAGAGAACCATATTTATATGGAATGACAAAGCTTGTGTCTCATTTAATCTTTAAGCAGTTCCACCAAGTCACGCCGGAAACTATTTCCTAGAAACCCCAGTTCCGCAGCCAAGAACTACTGGGCCACCACGCCCAGTGCCTTCATCTTATGAAATAAAAATAACACACTATATACGAGTACAATTCGTCCACGGAATCTATTTCCCTCAATAAAGGCGTTTCAATCACTTAGCACCTCGTTTTACCGATTGAAGCTCAGGCACCAGAGGAAACTAGGGAATACACGTTTTCAATTCGTCACGGAAGAGATTTCCCACGCTTCCTCGTCGAAAACGCCCACCAATTTTTGAACGGCTCTTGCAGTGTGCTAAAGCAAAGAATTGCGAGGAGGCGTGAACGCCTCCTCCAACTTCTTCCTCCCCATTTATCCCATCCGCCTCATCTCTTAATTTCACCGCCCACGTTCTCCCTCCCCCTCACCTACCTCGCATCATATAATACCCAAAAAGATATTCATCTCGGAGCGAATGGGAAATTCGTGTGAGAAAGTTGAAGCGAGAGAGGCAAAATAAAAGCTCTATAGCAAAGGTGGAGGGGGGGGGGGGGAGGTAAAGGAATTGGCCTTTCAGTGGTTTCTTCTCGTGCCTCCGAGGTAGACGGGAGTGAAACGATCGTGAAGACTCGGAGAGGCTTAAACCATTGCGATTCAACCGTTCCTGGACACTATCTCGCCGAAAGGTTTCGAAAGAAGAGAAGCAAAGAACAGTCCAAATCCGAAAATGCAGCAGAGGAGATGATACAAAACCTTTTAATGGTTACAAAAATCTCCCATTGTCTTAATCTCATACATGTCAACGATCACTCAACTTACGAGACAGGGAAAAAAATTGAACGCCTCCGTCGTAAATTCGTAGTCGATAGGGGTATTAGAGGGTACACAACTACACCAGTAGAGTTTCAGGGGATATTTTTTTTTCGAACGAGTCCTTCAAACACAAAATAAACCTTCCGAGAAGTTGAGTAATTTATATATTTTGTGATTTTTATTTTTCGACTTGTGACTACCCTTGGCCGGTCATCTTAAGAATTTCCGTTCCACTAAACGCTAGAGATGGTTAAGGATTTTCCAAATGGAAATCATTAACGTATATTGACTGAGCACGAGTCTGCATCTGTTGTGAGAGAAAGATTTTGAAGGGTTCACTGATATGGCGGTCATTATATTCTTGAAACGTTATGGTGCACCTGACGATATTACAGGAATTATCCTGACTCAGGACATTACAAGATAGCACAGGGTGACGGCGGCCCAAAGTGGGAATCAATGCAATTCAGTTCGCAAACTAGAAACGTCTTAACGCAGTGGAATTAAAAAAATATTAGAATAAAAATCTAAAGAAGTTCACTCAATAACCTCATCGTGATGATATTTCGTTGTTCGGAAGAGTGATTTTAATAAAAATGTGAATTTTCTCAGGGTATGTTGCTGCGAACTTTAATTTCTAAATCGCTAAAGGAAAAGTACCCGCGAATAACCAGTTTTTATATATGTCGAGTCTGTCATAATCCAAACGCAAAAATGCGCAATATGTTATCTTAAGTAAAGTGTCAAGGGTAACTTAAGATCATCCTCATCCATGGACCTAACCGACCTAACATTCATTGGTCATTTATCTCGCCCTTGACCTTTACCACAAGCTTTAACCGTCCACTGGCGACTTCAAAGGTGGTTTCTTCCCTCTCTCTCACTCTCCACTCGAAAATTCGCGATCTTTCGACAAACGACTTGAGTCTAGGTAGCAACATCGGACATTTGGATAAGGCTTCTTTTCTTCGAGCAAAGATGACCTTTGTTAACATAATTCACTCGAGGGGCCATATTCACTCACCACTTGAACACATGGCCGAGGGAGGTTCGTCGAGAACCCTCACTTAGTTGACTAAATGTTTAATTCTGTCTCAATCTACAACCGATACCGGCGTGAAAAAAGTTTTCGGCCCACTAACTGCCTCAGGGCATGCAGCAATACTCCTTTATATTTTTTCCAAAATTAGCACGTGCGTAAGCGAATGATTGAAAGAATCGTGAATCATATTAAAATCAACGGAATCCACGCCATCTACTACATTCACACTCGAAGAGAGAATAATCACTAACAAATGAATGGTATAAGTTAACAATGAGAGTGACGAAAAATAGTGACTACGATGAATCACGACGGAAAAGTTTATGCATTTGATAATATAATGGGTTCGTGAGAGTATAGCTTTTTCAGTTGATGAAGCATCTCCAATCATCATCTTATCAGAAATATCGTCCAGAAAAAGTTGTAATCAACGCGCTACATGGTTTAAATGCAAATATAAACATAATATACTAAATGAATTATATCCCAAAGAAGAGATCTCCAAAAGATTTAGTCCCAGGCTCCAAGAGTTATAAAAATAAAATCTACTAGGGATTTACCTTTCACTGTATAACGAACCAAGAGGGGAAAAAGGATCCAGATACCGTTCAGGTAGGAGGATGCGATTGGTAGCCTCTACGCAAAACCAACATCTTCTTCTAACAGCACAGTCATAACATGAGACACCTTTACTCCTAATTCCTAATGGCGCTTATGTCCGATTCAACGCATGTCTGTGGTGACTGAGATGAAAACAAAGTCATGACTTTTACGAAAAAAAGGTTGGCATTCAACAAACCATTGATTAAAAGTGAGGCCGTAGGGTTGGTTGAGGCTTGGGAAAGAACGAAATGAAGACAAATGGGGAATTTCCTTATCGGGTGATCCATTATGACGCCAAAAGCGCTTGACCAAGGTGTCAATAAAATTAAAACAAAATTATTTTTCTATTAATATTTACTGTCAGGATATGTAAAAAATAATCTGCAAATGGAATGCAAAAGAATCTTGTGGGATTTGCAGAGTATTCCTTCTATATCCTGAAATGGAATTCCGGGAAAAATCGGCCGCCACCATTTCTTTCTTCAATGATTACCATATTTCCCGGCTCAAAAGACATTGTTTTCCAAATAAATATTCGTAAAAATCACCCCGTGTCTTAAGTGATGGAAGAAGGGTTGTTTATTTTCCCGGAACACTAGACCAAAACTAGGTTGCATCTTATAATCTGGAAATACGGTAGATTTCCTTAGATTGCAACCCCAATGCCGCACATGTCTTGACGATATAACACTCAAGTAACATCTAATTACGTAAAATTGTGATTAAAAATAAAAGGACGAAAAAATGCTGGAATATTAATATTTTTTTCAAGTCATGAATAGTAGTGACATTTTGGAGACGGTATACCTGTATCAAAAGTCGTAATTTTTAAAGATTATGTTTCACCGTAACTTAAACATAACAACAGAAATAAAACTTTGCGTTCCACATGAAATATAAATTTATGACTCAACTAGTTTCACTGCACTGTAGCATCTTCAGGAGGGAAGCATCTCCACTCCTGAAGATTCTACAGTGTAGTGAAACTAGTTGAGTCATAAATTTATATTTCGTGTGAAACGCAAAGTTTTATTTCTGTTGTTATCAACATGGATTTCCACAAAGTCTCGGCCTTAACCATTTCTCGTAGGAAAAGTTTGCTCATCTCGGTAAGCATGAGTCTGTGAATGAGAAACAAATTCTTAAAATCGTACGTACAGAATGTGACTCTGTACGGATGTGAGGCATGGATTGCCCTAGCTGCCGACAGAAAAAAAATCGAAGCTTTCGAAATGTGGTGTCACAAACGCATTCTAAAGGTGAGATTGGGTTGATAGTGTGACGAATGAAGAGACACTCAGAAGAGTGGGAGAAAAGAGAGAAATGTGGAAATATCTGGTGAGGAGGAAGACAGCTAGGGTTGGACATGTACTAAGACCCGAAGGACTACTTCATACAATAATACGTAGAAGGTTTAGCAGAAGGAAAGAAAGGTAAAGGACTACCACGACGACAGTACATAGAACAAATAATAGAAGATACCGGATTCAACACGTATGCAGAGAAATGAAGGAAAAAGCAAGGAATATAGGGAGGAATGGAGAGAGATGCGATCGGCTGCGACAAACCAACCTTAGGGTTGACAACTTGAGAGACCTTGAATGAGATGTATGTGTGTGTGTGAATGCGATAGAGAGCGAGGAGTATATTTTGTAGGTGTGTTGAACCAGGTACACCTAGGTTCGGTTGTGAAGTGCCCGAGACGAGGAGAGGCCCATCCGGATGGCACGGCGCCGCTGTGGGATTTGTGGCCACAATGGGTGAGTGGTATTCGACGAATTTGGTGTGAAGTCGGGCTTTAGCAGAAATACAGTCCACTAAAAAAATCGTACATCAAAAATCATTGGTGTGATCAGAAATCGTAAGATGTAGTGCACCATTTATTTTTACTGATCCGGCTGGAAATATCTAGTATTTCAGGAAGAGTTTTTTTCATTTTAATTTATTGTGGCTAAGTATTTTTTTCATCATCCTTGGAAAAACTAACAAAGATATTTGTGAAAAAGTTTTTCTCTGCGAGTTATTTCTTGCAAATTTCATTCATTCGAGATTTAACAGGAATCATCAAACTATAACAATGCCGATATAGGAAAAATTTTATCAAATAATTCGTGATAACTGATGACAGTTTCGGCATGAAACAGGGATTATTCCGTAATTAAAATTTCCATCGGTTTTCAGCATATCAATTACACTTCCCCGTTTAATTGGAGGCGGGCAGTCACGGGGAGCAAGAGTAAAAGAGAGTTGAATTTATCGTTTTTGATAACTCATTTTAAAAAATCGACTTGCACCTTTTCCTTTATAATATATTTTTCTTCCCAACTTGGGACTTTAATTAAGGATACGTAACTGGTTCCAATGAGGAAACTCGAGTCTTTAACAAATAGAGAGGAAATACCCACAATTAATCCCAAAACAATAATCGTAAGACGTGCGGTGGAGGAAAAAGCCGCCCTCTCATCCCCGGCACCAATAATTTCCTCTCAAACGGATCCAGGGGATGAGGAGAGACGAGATAGGTGCAAGTGGAGGGGGGGAAGGAGAGCGTAGGAAGGGGGCGGAGTTATGGAGGGAGCAGGGGTGGGAGGGGCGGGGGGGCGAAAAGGGGGAGATAGGGAATAAGTTATGACTAGAGCAAGTGCCGTCATTCCGTCCCCTTATTTACTATCCCTATACAACTGCTACGCCGGGGGAGGTAGCTTATTGCTAATGCATTAAGTATAAGCTTACTAGCATCATAAAGAGTTGTGGGAGGGGGGGATGTCTGTAGTCCTTTACCCCCTCCCCCCTGCCCCCCCCCCCCCCCCCCCCCCCCCCCCCCCCGCCCACCGCCCCCACCACCAGCGATACGCGAAAACGCCCGACCACCACACACCAC
>WURS02278457.1:0-18888 GCA_011762765.2 Rhinocypha anisoptera
TTTCTACCTGTTCTAATTTATTCCCTTCTAGCTTGATATTCAGCCTAGCTTTCCTACTTCTCGAAAATCTCATTACTTTCCTTTTCTCAATATGTATTAATTTTCATCCCAAATCTCTGACACTGGTCCTTTAAAACATACAACAAGGTCTGCAGTCCTTTGTCTGAATCACTAACTAGGGCTTGGTCGTCAGCGAATCTGACTGACTTAACGAATTCCCCACCTGTTTTCACTCTGTTTTCAACCATCTCCTCTGAGTAAAGATTAAAAATAACGGGACAACGGACACCCCTGCCTTAATCCTCTACCTAACTGTACCTATCCAGACTCCCCATCTGCCACCCTTACTTGTGCGACCTATGTACATTTAGAAAAAAATAATTGTTTGTCTCTATTGATATGTGTCACCCAAAATTAGTTTATGTACCCAAGGGTTTCTTCATATTGTGAATGTTACAAAAATCATAAAAAAATTCATTAATAGGATTTGGTGAGTAACAACATTTTTAGTTTTTTCTTAAAAGCCATAGGTGAGGTGAGGGATTTTATAACTGTAGGTATCTTATTGAAAATTGCAGAAACAGAGTGGTAGGACTTTTCAGGCATAAGCTGTTTCAATATTCGTATCTATGAATATAATTTTTGGAGTGGAACATTAATGTTAAAATGAAAGATAACTAGGAAAAGATGAGGATAATATTTTACAAACATGGCACAAGTGAGAATATAAATTCGTGGGTTGGTAAGATTCTGGAGAAAGGGAAACAAAGGTTTACTACTAGTTTGAACAGGTAGGTTAATATGGTGATATGTATTGAAACAATGTTTCTGTAAAATGATTCTGACTATGGATGAAGTATTTGGTTGGGAGATTAGTATAGTTCTGTCTTATTGTCACATTGCCTCTTCATGCTAAAATGTTTTCATTCCACCCCGATGTTCTCTCACCTGCTCTCAGCCAACCTGTGACATCCCATCATTTTCCTTAAACCATTTTTCTTGGGCCATCCACAGTAAACATTGCTATGTAGACAGCACACTTTCTTCATTCTCTTTAGTTGTAATCTTGATGTACTTATTTCCTCTTCAACTCTCTACAGGACCTCATCATATCAGTCTTTCCACTCAGCTTGTCTATTCTCAAAACCATGCCTCCAATCCATTTGTTTCTTCTTGACATTTTTGTTCGCATCCTTACTAATAGGACTACCATTTTTTCCCTTTCTGCAGTACCATTTTGCAGACCTGTTAAATTTTTGTATTCCTTTCCTAAAGATCATATCTTCCTTTATTAAGCTGGCCTCGGTGGTGGCGGGGTAACATCCAACCCGGAGGTCGCTGGTTTGAATCCTGACTAGGTGGATTTTTTAGTCTCCACCAAGGGTGTGGGTGTGTGGTTTTGTCATTGTAATTTTTTAAATGTTATAGTGTCCACCTTAATTAGCCTCTTTGATGTGTGTGGGCAATTGTGAAATAAATAAACATCTTACTTACTTGAATGCTGCTAAAAATTTTACTCGGTAAATTAAATCATCTTGTTTTTACTAGCTCTAATATAAACTGATTAATGCCATTTTTAAGTAATTTATATTACCAAATAATCTTTAGTAAGAGATATTGAACATTTCCAGTTATGAAATAATGCAACACTTAGTTATTCCAAAGAAATTTATTTGCTCACAACCTGGGTTATAATGTTACTCCTCAATGTATTTAATGCATTATGTCCTTAAGATGGCAGTAAAGAATCTTCATGTTCAGACAACCAGTGATGGTTAAAACCATTGCCAAGAAAAGTAATTTAACACACAGGCACAGTTCTCTGATTAAAACTTAACTAGTGTAAATCTTACAGGAACTTCTCATATTTTTTTATTTGTGCGTGAAGTAAAATTCCATTTAATGTTGAATGACCATAACATTCAGCAGAGTTTCATTAGAGTCATCCATCCCTCAGGGTGGATGTCAGATTCAGAATTTTTGCTTAATTTTTAAGGGTTTTAAATGATTCACTTTCAATATTAAGTACTTTATAAATGCCATTATTTATCTGTGCTTTATTGAATTTTGAAATAAAATAGTAATTTAAGCAATGAAGCCTGAGTGATTTATTTTAAAGATTTCAATCCTTTAATTTTTAGGTGTCAGATCAGTTGATAAAAATGGAGTGAAAGTAATGTACGACCTTGAGAATAAGATAAACCAGGCAGTGTTTCCAGGACTACAGGGTGGACCCCACAACCATGCAATTGCAGGCATTGCTACAGCCATGAAGCAGGCAAAAACACCAGAGTTCAAGGAGTATCAATTACAGGTGATTACATTATGATTTTTAAAGTGAATAGTTTCATTTCCAGTTGTCCATATATAAATGAAAATTAACTCATTGCTAGTCATTCAGTTCAGTCTGAAGCAAATTCCCTTGATTGCATTATCCATAAATCCCCCTCTCTTCATATGGGTTATGGCATCAGTCCATCAGTCTTTGTTAAGAGAGCTTTCACCTGTTTTCCTCCTAATTGAGCATGTTCATTAGTTATTTTCCAAAGCAGCAAGACAACGTGTTTGTTTAAAATGTTAAATCTGTTAACTATTCTCTTTTGATGATGTTAAATATTATATTATTAGGAAGAACAAAATTAGTTCCAACCAGTAGAAAATTTCTATTTTTAAATATAAGTAACATTTTCTCATAGTGTTTCTCCTTTGCTTTATCTGTAAGCTAAAGCAAATCAGGTTTCATATTAACAGTTTATGCTGGAATACTAATCAACAACTCGATGTCTAAGGGCAAGACATATGCTTTTTTATAGACTCTTAGCAAGTTCGACTTGCTGGGTTAGAGGAAAAAGACCATAGCTCACACGAGCTCATAACAGCACAAAAGCTCGAGAGAGAGTGCTGGAGAAGCAAGTACCTAAAACAAAGAAGGTAAAAGCACATAACTCAGCCGTGGCTCTCTGGCACCCACATTCCAGTGTGAGAACCTCTGGTGTGAATGCTGCACCTCGCACTGTACTGCTAGAGCTTATCGAGTCATCTTACCGTCTCTGTAACATGTATTAGCTTTTGTTTTGATTTTTGGTAATGTACTTGGTAAGAGTAAACTATACGATACAATATTTTATATTCAATATTTTTTCCAAAACTGTATTATTGTGTACATTGCAACAGACTGAAGACTTCGCATTCTAGGATGTAAACATAGACGAAATAATCATTTTACGTATGCTGAAAATGTGTCAAACTTTGAATGTTAAATTTTGACTAAATTTAATGAATATTTCACTTTAAAATATAATAAACTGAATTTATTAATAAAAACTCTTATTGAAAAAATCATTAAAAAGGCATGTGTAGGCAAACTGCAGTTCAATGCAATACCATTCCAGACTATTGCAATAAGTATCACTTTCTCGAAAGGGTATATTATTTAGATGAAACTCTGCTATTTTTTATTACTGTTTCCGTATGTATGTTATAGAAAGTATGTTACATTGTAAACAATAATACATTTTTGGAAAATAATATTGAATATAATGTATTTTATCGTATCATACAGTTTACTATGACCAAGTACATTACCTAAAATCAAAATAAAACTTAGTACATAGTACAGAGAAGGTAAGCTGCCTCAATAGCAGTACAGCACAAAGTGCAGCATGCAAGGCAGAGGTTCTCACGCTGGAACACAGGTGCCAGAGAGCCGCGGCCTTGTTACGTGATTTTACCTTCTTCGCTTTAGATAATTTCTTCTTCGGCACTCTCGGGCTTCTGTGCTGTTACGAGCTCGTGCCAGCTGCGGTCTTTTTCCTGTAACCCGACAAACTGTTGTGATCATTCTGCCCTCTATGTGATAGAGTATATAATTTCTAAGTTTGTTTCTAATTTCTAGTGTTGTTTTAATTCTTTTAATTATTTATTTCTTTAATGCACAAGGATGTTGTACTATGTGGTATGTATATGGGCAACAGCTCAATTTCAACATTTTGAATGTGAAGGTGACCAAATTTTTATGTAAAATATATATCCACAAGGGCAAAATAAATTCCATCATAAAATAGAATAAGTATTCATCAACACACTTTTTAATTCTGAAAAGATTGCTTTAAGTGCTTCATTGTAGTTGTACTATAGTGTTGAATAGCCTTCCTTACAATTCTGGCAATCAGGATATTATACATATTGTTTGTCTTATAGAATTCTCTATGGAGTGTTTCTTAATTCCACCAAGTATATTGAGGACATTAATTGGTATTTGGTTAATTGATAGAATCAACAGGTGTAATGCTTTGTAAACTCTGTTTTAAGGAGAAAATTGATTATCTCTATTTAAGGGATCAATCTACGTAATCTTTTCTCTGCCGTATGTTCTCTGACGTATGTAGTATATTGTATTGATGTATCTGTTGTATTTAGTCTCTAACGTATGTCATACAGTCTCCTTTATTAATTTTGTCTTAACTTTTGGTTAACTTTGGTAAATTTTTTATTAAATTTTTCCATGCCTAATTTCACTAAGTAAGTTATAAATATGTCGAGCCTATTCCTACTTATAGTTGTATCAGATGCTTGTAATAGTATTTTTTGAAAAATTATATGCATGTATGCATCTAGACCAGTGTTCCCAATCTTTTTCAAGCCATTGTCCCCCTTGGTGCCATAAACCCATACCTGACACCCCTTGTTTCTTTTTGCCCTTCTAGACTAAAGCACTAATGGGGGTGGTAGCAAGCACTTTGGGAGCCACTGATCTAGACTCTTAGTATGAGTTTTGAGCAGTTCTCATATTTTCATTATGACTTGATTGTGAAGTAAGATAATTATTTTTCTGTTGATGCAGTTAAACCTCCATAATTTTTTCCTTTTCCCCTTGGCACTTTGAATTATGGAGGACTGTCTTCATTGTAGTTCAGTTCAATCTATATTATGGCAAAGACAAATACATTTAATGGTAATAATTTCATTTTTTAATGTAAAAGATTTGTGAGACCATGCAGTGTCTCCTTTTTATATCATGCTTTTACAGTTGTGTAACTCTTTTGAAGCAGCTCCTTGCCATTAACTATTCGATTTCCATTATGAATAGATTGTTCGGAATGCTAAGCGGTTGTGTGAAGGCTTGCAAAAATGTGGCTACAACATATCAACCGGTGGCACTGATGTTCACCTGATATTAGTAGACCTTCGGTCTGTAGGTCTGAGTGGAGCCAAAGCTGAAAGGATTCTAGAAGAAATTTCCATAGCTTGCAACAAAAACACAGGTACACCTACATTTATCAATGTGTCCATAAACCACCCAGTTGAGTATCTAGCTGGTCATGAAGAAAATTGATTTAAGTACCATATTTCATGGCCCATAAAGTTGTTTGATTTTTCTGATTAGACTAATATTTGTGTATTTTGTCACTAGTTGTTAGAAATGTGATTTTTACATTCCAAAATGAACTATATTTAGATAAAATGAGCTAGAGGTTATTCATCATAGAATAGGTGATATAAAATATGGAGAAATCCCACTCTTTCTTACAATGAAATTATTTTAAAACCTACAAGTTCCTACAAACCATAGGAAAAAAATATTTTCCCTCAGCATCAAAAGATGCAAGTTAATTTCAGATAATATTCAAGTGAAAAAAGTGTTCTGTAGGCCTGGAAATATGGTAGTTCTTTATGACTGATAATATTACTAGTTAAGGTGTCTTTTGATCTTGTTTTGGTATTATTGGTTTACTCTTATCTGCTACCTTCTCAAAGTACATCATTAGGATATAAATTTGCTACAAATATTTATGAGGCTCTGAAATTGCAATGCATTTTGTTTTTTAACCATAAATGTCTCCAAGAAAAAATATGGATTATTAAACTGTAAATACCTTATCTTTTCACATGAACTTCAAAGAACTGTTATTGCCACATACAGTTAAGTTTATTCACAGTGCTAAGCTCTTCAATTTGATTACTCAAGTTTCATTACTATTTATGTCTAAGTTTGTGACGTAATTGAATTCAATTGCTTTTAATTTAGTTCCTGGTGACAAAAGTGCCTTGAATCCCAGTGGCATTAGACTTGGGACTCCAGCTCTTACCACAAGAGGATTTCAAGAAAAGGACATAGATGCTGTGGTTGACTTTATCCACAGGGGTAGGTGTTGAGAATTTTTCTTTTTATTTTTAATTATCCTTTATAGCTTCATTATAACTTAGAAAGTTTGTAGACTAATTCACCTTATATGTAGAAGCCTTAACCCATTCGTTCTGGTGCCCTACAAAGTGTGAAAAGAGAAATTTTGATGCTATGTGCAGGACTCATTTTCAGGAGAGGTTGAAACAAGTAGGTTCCCAGGCATAATATTTTTCCCTCTTAGTCCCTTCTCAGCAGGGTGGTGACTCTCACAGCATGTGTCTGTGGTCAAATTTGTTTATATTCAATAGTTTTTCAAAAGAAATTTTTATTTCAAATTCTGCGAGTGCATATGATGTAAGAAATTAATTTCTTGTTATTCACTATGCAGGTGCAATTTTTGAACAACATTCTATCATCAATATCAACTAAAAGCTCATACTGAAGACTCTTGTAATAACATAGCAGAGGCTAATAATCTTTAGTATTATATTTTGCACTCATTGGTTAAAATCATTGAATAATAAATCTCCTTTTGTTATAACATGAAATTTCTCTCCTCAGGATTTTTTCCTACCTAATGTATGAATCAATGTTGCAGTATAGTTGATAGTTTTTGCTGTTGTGGCAGGAGAAATAGTATTTTAGAATGCTCTTTTTTGACTAATACTAATACTTTTATACTAAGTTTGACTAATAGTGTTAAGGCCAGGAATTTTATAATTTAGTGATCCATATCCGCAAGGTATTTACTCACTTGTACTTCCTAATCTACATCTTCTCACCTAGACTGTTAGTGTGTACAATATGAGGGGGAGGCAGCAAGAAGATGATACCAAGCATTTCTCAGTGATGAAAAGGAAAGTTTTTCCAAGAAAAACATAATTACCTCCCCACATGCACTTCACAGAAACATCCAATGAAACATTAACTCCTAACTGAGACTACAATCCAAAGCATTTTCTCTGCCTGCAACTGTAGTCCCAAGAAAACTAATTGTCCCAATGAAAATGTTTAAAGGAAGTCTGTGAGAATAATATTATACTGGAAATAGTGTATGTATTGAAAATAAGTATATTGAGGCTGTTGTACTTGTTACTACCTCTGTATGAAAATGTTAGGAGATCCTAAAGGATTACTTCCCATTATTTCTGCACTTAACATAAGAACATTGTAAAAAATAATGATGGAATTTCATTCAACAATGTTATAGCGCAGCATAATGATGAGCATTCAGTTTTTAAATAATATTGAGTTTGTAAAAAGCTACCGTTTCAAAAAAATACACAGGATAAACAAAAAACTGACCATCAACGAATTTGTGAAAGGGGCAGCCAGAGCAAATGAGTGTCGTGTCAATTAACCACCATCTAAGTGCTGAGGGAGGCATATGACACCCTACAGAATTGGGTCGAAATGGGAAGAAAATATACCTGCAATGGTTTGCATCTGGCTAAGGCACAGTGACCAATATATTTGTCATTTATAGTTAAGTGACAAAAAAAATTTTCTTCGTACTGAGAGGATGATTCTGAACAACCAATATATTGGTCGTTCAGCATTAAAGGGTTTAGCAGAATCTATTTCAATTGAAAGCCTACTTGTTCTGTGAAAAATTTTGGTATTAGCATTCATTTGAGGATTTCAGTGGAACCCAGTATAATAATTACCTGGAATTTTGCAAAATGAAGTTATTTCCTCACATCAGCAAGTTACTTTAAAACTGAGGATCCAACATTCCTGGGCTAGACTTGATTCCACATTGGTAGAATCTGAGAGGATTATTTCACCATTCATCCTCACCTCCTGTAAATGCTCATTGTTATAATTCAGCTGACCTAGTGCATTCTTTGGGGTCTGTGGAGGAGAGGAGATAAAACTAGCTTTCGGCAAACCTTTGTCCCAATTTCCATTTTCAATTGAAAGAATTATCCTAATTCATCTTTTCTCTAATGAGTTCCTAGCACATTAGTATTTTATGTGCCATTAGCCTTTTATATGGATGTCCAGTTTGCCTTCATATTCATTAACCTAAACTATGTTTGCCATGATGGTATTAATTGGTCATCATGTCTAGGAACTCACTAAATATGATGAGAACTACCATCAACATTCATTTTTAATCTTAACTTGCCTTACCTGTTCAGGACAATGTTATATATTATTATGACGATGATAGTAAAATTTGCATTGTAAATGTTTTTTACAATGTAAATTTTGTAACTATGTATATTGCAACAACAATGTATATTAAAAATGGCTCATGAAGTAAATATATTCTTGAAATATAAAAACACTTACATTAGGTAATAGGTAGCCTAGAATCAAATTAATTAGTATACAGACATTCATTGACTGAATAGTACAGTTTAAATATAATAAAGCTGTCTTTTTACAAATAGGATTTTGGTTTAAGATATCTTAATATGATGACCTTTACTATAGTTTCAGATCCATCTAAGCACTTCTGATTTTAAAATAGGGAACAGGGAAGTTATTAGTACTCCTCTTTTCATAATTGTGCACATCAGTATTTTTTGTGAGATAAAAAAGTTTGTATTTCAGTAGTTATATTATTGTGTATAGGGTGATTCAATGGCAATAGCCATTTAGCATCGAACACCACACAAAACTCCAATTGCAGTAACACAAAACCCATGGCATAGACAGAACTGGAATGGCAATCTTTGGTTTATGAAGTTTTCTCGGGCTCCATTGTGGTTGACGTTTCGACAGGGCTGCCCTAATGACAACCCTCGAGTCGAGAGTTGAAAATGTTGGCCACAATGGAGCCCTTAAACCAGTTGGGAACCCGAGAAAACTTCATAAACAACATTCGCCGGGAAAGCACCGGCAATCATTGGGTTGGTCAACATGGTCAGCATTTATCTTTCACAGACATCATGAAGGACAAAATATATAGAAAAAATGAGTTGTCTTTAGCCTCTTAATTTGGGCAACACTCAGGTAGATGTTTTCCACGAGCCTGAGGTTTTTCTTAAAAAGTTTGTGAAACTGACTTGATAGAGATTTATCATAGCATTCATTGTTCAATCTACCAGTAATGTTGCTGTGAATTCCAATCTTTATTGACTGGGCATATTTAGGGCCGTTAGAAGTTTTTTATCAGAAGTGTATGCAATTAAATTGAATTTAAAATAAATTGATATTCCTGAGTAGTATTGTACAGATATATAAATAGTATTTCTTCCCAACATTGGTATGAATTTTACACCCATAATTACTCTTGCCTGTTTGCTGGACTCATCCCAAATATGTTTCTGTGTCCATCAAATACTATGGAATCCTAGTAGTTACATCTCATAGAGAATTTAGAAAAACAATATGCAGAAGATTTCTTTTTTGGCAACATTACCGGTTTTTCTCCTGGAATTTGATTGATACTATCTGAGATATAAGTGGTCAGCATTTTTTTTACAATTAAATTTAGGCTCTAATGTTATTTCCATGAAATAAAATTTCTTCAGAGTTGATCACAGCAGTGCATCTATTCTTGCATAAGTCAGTCCATTCAATCGTTTAATTATTACAAGAAATAGATCATTCCTACAAAACTCAAATGGGTCTTCAAGGCAAGTGCTACATGGTGAAACATTTAATTTATTATGATTCAGTAAAAGCACAAGCATATTTGTTAAAGGAAAATCTCTTTGAATTACATGTAGATTCATTGAACTTTTCTTGAAATTATATTTAATTTCTTACAGGATTACTCCTAGCCAGAGAAATTCAGAAAAAATCTGGACCTAAACTTGTAGACTTCAAAAAGGTACTAGCTGAGGATCCATCTTTCCACACTAAGGTCAAAGAGCTGAGGACTGAGGTTGAGACATTTGCTAAATCTTTTCCTATTCCTGGCTTATCTGAATTTTGAGTGGGGATGAATTTTATACCTTTTGATGGACTAGCTATCAAATATTGATCAAAATTGCAGAATTATGTTTATTGTACTAGAATGGATGATGATTACCTTTTTGTGGTTTTCATCTTTTGTATTGTTAAGTCTGATCTTTATAAAAAAAAAACCTTGTTATTGGTCTAGTTTAAAAATAATAAAATGCAATAAAAATGCATTACTTTCCATTGCCAAGTTATGTTATACATATTCGGCAAATAAAGAACCAGTGATGTGTACCTGAATATATTTTTAATACAAGAGTTTTATTATAGCATTCTATATAATGTATCAGGATAACATGCAAAACAAATCAATTCTGCAAAGTCAAAGATTTCAAACTTCAGTTACCAATGTGAGAATTATGTATGTATAGTACTTAGAAAGGAAAACAAAATATACTCTAACCCACTGTAAAATGTTGTCAGTATTTGTCTTTCTCCATTAGGCTTTGTTACATAATTCTCATCCCATATATGCAATTCACCATCCAATGCTGGTATTGATTAAAAGAACATTTTATTCCCCATAATGGCAGGTACACAGACATTAATTTTGCATTGGTTAACCTCTAGCCTTGGACAGCATAGTAGTCAAGTCTGAAAAGTTTGGAAACTCTGGTTTGGCCTTCAAACCTGTCCAGCAATGAATGATGCAGGTGAATTAATGCAGGTACCTACTTTCTTTCTTCAGTCTTTCAGTTTTATCTTTTCAGGATTTAAGTTGCAAAAGCTATGAGAGATATTATATCAGAGAAAGGTTAAATTTCTAATAAGTTTAATGAGAGGAATCTTACTCATGTTAACAGGTTGATAAAATTCAAGCTGAGCATTAGGCCAATCAAAGCAGACTTCAGATAAATGACATAATCATACATAATTCATATTTTAAAATTTTATTCTTTCCATGAGTTGGCAGAATGCAATGCAAAAATGTGGAAGTTCTTGCATATGATAAGGGCATTGGGAAGTTTTAAAAAGTTCGTGTGAATATATGTTGCAGAAAGGTTCGTATAGAGTCAGTCCAGAATTACTTCAAAATGCTGCTCATGGCAATGGGGAAAGATAATGAGTGCCAGTTGGTCTGAGGGTTATTAAATATATACCTTTAAAGTATGGTTTATACTCCAGTCAACATTATATCTATAGAATTTACATAATGTGGAATAGTAATTGTTTATTTCCTATCAAGAAAAACTTTCATTTGTTCTTTATTAAGCATAGTTTATTTCTCTCATAAAATGATGTGCAATAGTGTTTTTAGTAGAAAGCAACCGTTGTCCATTGAATCTTGAAACCTACATGGCTGATAACTCAAAAATTCATTTCACTATACGAAAAAAATTGTTTTGTGGTAACGAAAAACAATAAAATTAATAATTATTTTAAATTAATAGTAATTACAAACAATAAAATTTCTCTTTTATCAATCTGGGATGCACACAAAGGAACAATTCAACATTTTTCATAGGAAACACTTCAAGGTCAGCATATTATATTCTACAGTATAACTCTCTGATTTTATGTCCACGGTCTGATCTGCAATGGATGGGGTTCGTAATGTTTTTAACCTTTTTGCTGAAGTTGTCTCACCTGAGCTTCAAACTTTGGTTAACAAGTGACTCTCATCCTAATTCCTCAGATAACCTTAAGAAACAATATTATTGATCATAACTTTTCATAAACCTAGCTGCTCTACAATCTATTTCCATCAATCCTATTCAGTTTAATTCCATAACTAAGTATGCCTCATGACAGCCCCATATATGTACTTGCACCATATCCTTGGTGTGGCCTGAACAGTGGAAAATGGTAGCTATTTTGTTATCTCCTTATTGCATATCCCCAGGACAGGTCATTAGTGTAACACTCAAATATTTAATGGATTCTATGTATAAGTTTTAAGTGCATACAAAATGATTCCCTATCTGAATGTATGTAGACTACGGAGTCATTAGCAAAGAGGTAAAGTTTTCTTACTACAGCACTGATGTCATTATAGTAAAGAAAAGATAATAGCGGACCAACCAATGCTTCCATGGGGGAACACCAGAAGATATGCTTGATGTGCCCAGCATTCTAGCCCTTCCTTTTCTTCTCCTAATAATTGATATTATCTCTCATTTTGCAGCCAATTATTTATTATCTTTTTTATTGATCCATCACTTTGTAGAACTCTTTCATTTAGCTTATTGTACCGCTCAATTTCTTCAAGTTTTTATTTAGCATCTGCTTTTTATTTCTCCTGCATGACCTGTCAGCTTGGCTCTTTTCTTGGTATTCCTTGTAACTAAGCCTGGTTTCATTTTGAGAGATGAGGGTGGCTATGAAATGAGAGTAGAGGAAGAAATCTTTAGCCAGTATACAGGGTGAACTAGAGTCTCCTTGGTAGGAGGCAAACCGGTCAGTATGGTGTTAAACCTCCTTTAGTTAATGTAAGGGGCGACCTAGAGATTCTTGTATCAATATTTAGGTCAACCAGTGACCATCAATGGGGAGAAAGTGTTTTGCGAGCCTTGACATTGGATAGTACATTGATGAAGCACCGGTCCAAGTCAAGTTGACCAAAGTGACTGATTGCAGTGGTGAATAATATGTGGGAAAAAGAGCATCCAATTTTATTGTGAGAACCAAGGAACATTTTAGTTCTTTTAAAAACAATTATGAATGTAAGAGTAATTTTGCCTAGCATCTTTTAAATATGGGACATTTTCGTGATTTTAATGCTGAAATTTTATGGGTATCTGATGATAGGTGCCTGTTTGACACACTTGAACAGCTGTAGATTCCAAAGAAAGTATGGGACCAAAAGTTCCAAATTTATAACGAATGTTGATTCTCTGGACTCTCCCAGAGTTTCCCAAACTTTTTTTTTTGAGCCACTGTCCCCTTGATTCCATAAACCTTTACCCAAACCCCCAATTCTGTTTCTTTTTAACCCCTAGACCGGAAATCATCTCTAAGGGGCAGTAGCACCCATCCAAACTTTTCTTTGGATTACTGCTAACTCCCCTCCGAGTAGTGTTCAACCCTAAGTGCCATCCATTCCATTTCCTTCCCTCCTGCACTCCCCTCTCCCGGGTATATAAGGCATGCAAAGATGCACTTTCCTTACCTGACGATATTGTTCATGTCAAAACCAAGGTTGAGTTGAAAAGAATTACTGTGTCAAAAGTTTTTGTAATATAAGTAATAAATTAGGGAAATCTACTTTGGCATATAAGTACCAATTAATAAGATTTAAAAGTCATGAGATAAAATTCTCCATTCTCAAAAAATTCAAAATAGAATTAAGACCATTCATTTTCCTTATTACCACCTTAGGGCCAATTAATCAAACAGAGAAACTCAAAATTCAATTAACACGACTACAATGAAATATGGGACAACACTTCAATCTATTTTATTAAATATTTATCTATACAATGTATGTACATACCCACACATCAAAGAATTGATAAAAAGGATATTACATTATCCCAAAATACCAAAAATGATGAGTGCATTCATTTCCACCAGCCCATTTGTCTTCACAAAGACACTAATCATTTCATTTGCCTTAGTTCATTACAGCCATAATCATGAATGATGAATGGTTGCACAGCACGTTGATAGCATTTTTTCAGAGTGCTCATTACCTATATCGCAAATGAACCCCCAAGCAATGTTGTCTCCCACATAACACCACATACACACAATCTTTCCAAGAGTTCTGAGACTTTTAACCAAAACAAGCCATGCTCAGACGATTTAAAATCCATCAATCCAATTCATCAGTTTCCATTTTTTTCTGGTTACCCGATGTTGATGGTCTTCCATCTTCCTCTGAGTCAGAATTCTCCATGGCACTCATGATAGATCCCAGAAGATTGCCTAAGTAAAGGAAGGTATAGAATCATTAGTTTTTAGGGAGAACCCGTAATAATGCAGCATTCTGAAACTAGACCAGAGGGATGCGAAGGGCATATGTAACTATTATTTTTTGGGTTGATTTACTATTCATTCTTAATAGCAAAATGTTAGAATATAGGATTTAAATCGCTCATGGCTACTTACTAAACAGTCCCAGGGGCTTTTGCTGAAGTGGCACTGCTCCAAAAAATATCTGACCAATTTTGTCCAAGTAATCTCGATAAGATGGGTCTCTTTTTATGCTGAGTTGATATTGTTCACAGAGAACTGTGAAGACTGGCAGCTTGCCACTATTATGAGGAAGTTTTTTATCGATTAGTATATATGCATCTTATAGAGTTTAGGAACATGCTTAAGTTACCTTCAGAAGCTTTCTTACAAAGAGTTCTGTTCATCAGTCCGACTATCCATAAAATATTTCATGCCAGAGGTCACCATTGGTGTGCTGTGAATTTATGAGCCAGTCAAAAACTCAAATGGCATATATAGCATAAATAGTTTCTTATGATTTCCAAATAAATTGAATTTTTCAATCTGAAACACCATTGGCTCCCAATGGATAGAGAAGTCAGAACTCAATGATGATTTTTAAAACAAATTCATTATCCACATATGGGACCTTCCATACGAATACATACCTCTCCACTGCCTGAAGCAAAAACCAAATGAAGTTAAGAAGAGGCAATAGATATGGTGGCCCTCTTTTTATACTGGGATGTTGTGATGTGTAACTCTTGAAGGCTTCATTGGCTGTTGATTTATTTCGTAGGCAAAGATATCTGTGAATGTCATCCCAGATTAACCAATGTGCCCCAAATGATGTATAAAATTTATATTAGCACTAAATAAGGATTAAATCAGAGAAATTAGTTTCAATTCCCTACAAGCGAAAGCTTTAGTGAATGTACACAAAAGACCTGATGAATGTGTGAGTAGCCATAATGTAAAACATGAATATCAGCTAGGAACACTCATCTAAAAATACAAATGGTTTCACATGCTATGCTTCTATGTAATCAAGCACCAAAAGTCTGATAAATCTGGAATCAAGTTGTCATCTTGAAAAAAAAATGAAAATTTTAGAATCAAACACTTGTCTTAGTAAATCATTGGCAATTTATATTATAGCTGAAGAGGCCACATACAGGTCAAAACATCATCTAGGGCATGCAGTTTCTCCTTAAAAACACAAGCCATTTATATCACTTGCTTGAGGCACCATGAAATTTTTCTCATGCATTTTCGTTACCATAATCATTTGTCAATTAGCCATGTCTGACTGTAAATACAGTGACACGTATAAACCTTATCAACTTGTTTAAAAAATCACTATAATCAATACTTTAGTTTAAATTCTGCTTATGTTGGGCACATCAATAATAAGTGGAATTTGTTGGCTAACCAAGATGCCTATAATAAAATTGTATCAGCTTTCGTTTTTAATCATACTTGGAACTGAGTCGATTTAATAATAATGAGTAACGTCATTTGTGCAAGATTAATTTCTTCAATGCAAGGCAATGTGTTTTTATGCTTCCTGGCCAGTAACTATGTATTATGCACTTTCAAGTCATTACCTAAAATGAAAAATACTTAATTTTCCCATGTTCCAATTCCGATGTAACCCATTATGTACCTTTCACTGCACCTTTCATAAAGAAATGTTTGATCAACATGACATTCTTTTTCATCCACATGAACACCAAACACAGAAAGGAAACTGTTTTAGGGATAACTGTGTGGAATTTCTCTATAGTAGGAAGAGAAATGAAAACTTTGCATTTTCACAGTATATATAACTTTATTCAACGACCCGGGTTTCGCTGTGGTGCAGCATCATCAGGTGATATGTATTACAACAGAAGGGTATATATAACTCAAGACAGAGCACAGAGGAAAGCTTGGGGGAGGGATAGGAATGTGGTACGGAGGCGGTGATTGGCCTTGGGGGAGGGGGGAAAAAGGGAAGAATGGTCAGTGAGTGGCCAATGCACTCCCCAGGGGGTAGAGGTGTGGGAAGGGGCTGCGGGAATGGTATTGGAATTCAGGAAGTGTAGGAGGGGGGAGCAGGAAGGGAACAGATGCTCATTGAGTAAAGCACTCTTGGAATTAACATTCATCAAAATTTCCAACTCTTCTAACCCATCTAATTTGGGACCCTTTCTTTCCACGTGCAGGATTTCTAGTGTGAAGTCACTGTGGTGTTTTTGCTCTAATAAGTGTTTGGCGAATTGTGAGGTGTGTTTGTTGTTGATGAAGCATGATCTGTGTTCTTTCATCCTTGTGAAGGTCCTCTCAGTCTGTCCAATGAAAATAGCTGTGCAATCTTGGCAGCTGAGTTTGTAGACTTTGCTCTGTTCCATTGTGTCTATTTTGTCCTTGTTTGAACCAAGTATGTGTTTCATTGTAGAGTTATTGTAAAAGAAAAATACCGAAAATAACCTTAATACAATCCAGTTATGTAACCTCCATGACAACACAAGAGTGACCACCCATGTGAAGGTATAAAACATACCAGAGCTCAAACAACAACAGGACTATGCCAGTGTCCTATTGTGACAATTTTGACTTCAATCTGATTTAGTGTGACTAAAGTTAACAGAACATGCACATGGGTGTACATCTATTCTGGTATAGGATCACCCCATATTGGGCTGTAACAGTTTTCAAATGTCTTGGTGACTTGGCGGTAAGGAGAAGAGACCTTGTTGATATAAGATTTTAAATTTTAGTCAACAACCGAACTCTGCACACAAGTTAAACTATGTATGAGGTAGTCCAGTGTGCAAGCCACTTTTAATAATATAGATGTAAATATAACCCACTAAAATGAAGTAGGCTCCCATATCATGAAAAGCCATTACAGTAGAGAAGGCCCTAACTTGATATGGCCATGAAATCCAAGGCATGGCCATTATCTTCACTGACTATGCCAAAATCCTGGCATTTACCTCTGATATTGAGAGGGCTTTATTTGTTTCCGACAAGATTTCCATGAAGATTGTTAATGGTAAGTGCCCGCCCTCTTTGGATACTCATGCAGTGCCTATGGTAATGCTGAGTTGCACCATCTTTCCTGGTGACACCTCCAAAACTCCTAGTACTGGAGATACTAGATTACTCGGAAAGAGAAATGAAGAACCAATCACAAAGACATTTGAAAATGATGAGCACCAGTGTAAACACACTAAGCTGTATCATTCAATAGTTAAATAATCAGATAAGAATTATTGTTAAGGAATATAAGTGCAGGCATCTATGAACCAATGAATGAATCAACGAACATTGTTTCTATGAAATATCAAAGAAAAAATGACACATAGGTAAATCCAAAATCCCATATTTTAAATTTTGGCATTTTCCTTGAAGTGAAGGGATGATTAAGGATACATGCATTTTCCCAACTCCTGATCCATACAAGCATTAGCCACACCCCATATATTTATGGAAGTCATTTCATGTGAAACATAATTGGCACCATGAGGATAAGCAAATGCGACATCTGGGATTAAAGAATTACTACTGTTTTGCAACAGTTATGTTATGCTGCCTAATTTAAACTCTAGAATGGTTTTTTGATTGTATGCTAAACCATAAGAATAATAGTAAATTCATAACTTGCAATGTTTTCCTTCATAACATGTTCTCTTGATAAGAGTGCAGAACTAGTCCCAACAGTACAGTAAAAACATAATATAAAAACCATGGATCATAATAGGAGGTTCAAAATAAATATCATATGTCATAATAAGGTTTGGCTGATTTTCAGATATCACAGAAAGTATGATAGGATGAAAATGACACATACAATGGAGACTATGAGAACAATTACAAGAATAAAGGAATAAGAGTTGCATAATGTCAAATAAAGAAGAAGTTTTTTTTAAGTGGAAATTGCAAATTTTGTAACTTATTTCTTAGATTATGGATCGTTTCCACCACATCTCACCTGACTCTATAACGTTTATGTTTTTCCTAGTTAATGTCTAAGATTTAAAGATTAAATTCCATTTGTATGGTGTCCATAATAGGTGACCAACTGCATTTTCATTACATCCCTTAAACATGAGATTCCATGCTAAGCCAGGCACACATTGAAGTATGAAAACTAGGAAGAAAATCATTTAAGGTTTCAGGACAATCATACTGATATGCATATTAGTCCGATTGAAAAAATTTCCAAAGTAAAACACCTTTACTATTTAATTAATCTTGCCCGTGTAAGAATAAGCAAACTTTTGGGAAGTTCAACTAATATTTTGATATATAATTCATATCACTACTATAATCTTGCTACTAATATATTATCACTACTCTCATTTCTCAAACACAGCTACATGGCTAGTGTTTCATTCAATGAAACATAATAACAGTCTGTGCGATAAGATAACCCTAAGTGCCTTAAAAATTGGGCTTACAAGATGCTATTAATGGTGATTGCGTACTATGGTTTGTTCCATATATAGAGGATAAGGTTATTTGAATATTGTAATAGTATCAAGAACTATATCTGCTTGGCATGCATGAAAATTTCTTATCTGCAAACACTTTTTTTTTTCAAAATAAATTTTCAGAGGTGGCAAGTCAGTAACTTATTTCCCCTGAGAATAAAGATACAAACTCCCTCATTGGTGAAGCACCCAAATTTCCCTCATTGGTGAAGCACCCAATTTATCCCTGTGTTGAAAGGAGAAAATAAACAAAGTAGCATTGCCAGCTATCCTCAAAGGAGAAACTGCATTAAAACCAGTATTCAACATCAACATGACGCTCACCTACTGCTCAATGGTGCATGAAAATTCACACATTGAGGGGGGGGGGGGGGGGGGGGGTGGGTTTCCTATGGGGGGGTCGGGGGTGATGAGGAGGGGGGGGGGAGGGGGGGGGGGGGGGGAGAGTGAGTGGTACGTGGCGGCCACCTGGGGGCCGCGACGCAT
>WURS02278568.1:0-18887 GCA_011762765.2 Rhinocypha anisoptera
CCCTCGAGTCGAGCATCGAAACGTCGGCCACAATGGAGCCCTTGACCCGGTTGTCAACCCGAGAGAACTTCATCCACTCTGTTCAGCTCCTTGCACTGTTTGCACCCCTTCATATTATCAGAATGATTATTCTCTCTTCTTTCTCCTTACTTTTTAAAACATGCAACCTTCTACATGGCCTTCATGTCATTCACTTTGTTTTCTCTCATAGAATTATTTCCAAAAATGCCTACACAACCCTTAACAATGCTAACGAATCTTGATTTATTATATCTGTTATCACTTTTTGTTTCCTTCCATCTTTACACCCATATCTTTAAAAAAACCTGTTTGCTTACTGGCTTATTGGAATTTTCAGGGGCAAGCCGGTGGCCTCAGATGGTGGAAGAAGTAGTCCTGCAACTTCTTCATCATCTACACCAGCAGCATTAGACGAGGAATTTGAAGAAGATGACGAAGAAGAAGATTTCCTCCCGCTGGATGATGATATCTTGGCTGACATGTGAATTATTTAATGTTTGTCATTTTTGTCTCGTTTGAATTAATGGTAGAGACACAGTTAAGGTCAGACAGAGGTCAGTTGATTAGGTTTCCTGTGGTAAAATTAACAATCCATTTGTTGTAATCAAAAACCACCAGGGATTGTTTCATATTCTCCCAAATTATTGCTACAATTCTGTTTAATGTAATGGAGATCACCCCCCAGAGTGTCCTTTTAGTCATGCCTTATTTGTTGGGATGTAAGGCACTGACATTTCATCTCTGTATAAGATTACAAGGTAATCATTGTTAATTTCTCACTTTCTACTCTGATGGCCAATGTAAAACATTGTAGTGAAGAGCATTGGTTGCCTTTGCCACCATTGTAAATATTGTCTTCCTAAACCTTATGTTTCATTACTTAATTATTTTATATACTTAAATGGAGTTAATATAACTTAAAACCTTTTAATAACTACATTTCCCATAGGGAGAACTTAAATTTTCTTTTATTCTTTGGTTAGACAGTCAGAGGAAAAAACTATTAATATATAAAATGTAAAAAACATTGGTTTATAAATAGAAAGAGTGTAAAATTTCTCCGGTTATACCATTTTTTATTTGTATTCCATGCATATATGTTGTTTTCACATTTATTTTATAATGATTGATGGGTTAATAAAATGTGTGTTCGTTTTAAGAAATAATATGCCTAGAGATAAGAATTTTATTTATGGGTATTCTTTGTAAATTACAATGATGGCAAAGTATCAGTACTAGCCATCTCCTTTTGAGATCTCATCAAAATATTCTCCAGTAAAAGCATTTTATTTCAAAGTGCAATAATTTTATTCTGAAAGCTACTGTTAAATTCACTATTTTCTGTTTTCAATGGTAATTTTGTCACATAGCACAATAAATAATTAAGAATTGGCAAAGAGTTATTTCTCTCATTTGTATCATGCAAATGGCTTTGTTAGAATCAGTCAATCAAATATGATTGATGAGGAGAGGTGTTAAATTGATGAAGTTTGTAATAGATACTTTGAGGCTTGGTAGAAATGTCTCACTTCTAATTTCCATATTTTTATTGGCTAAACTTTCAATGTGATTTGTATTTGTAGAATAGTTCAATCAAAATACTTAATTTTTACTAATTGCTGGTAAGTATTGAATATGATTGAATTAAATTTTAAAATATATAAAGATTTGGTGATATTTTTTAACTATGCGAGTATTACTTTCAGCTAAAATATGTACATAAATACATGGTTAATAATCAAAGGGAGTTCTTATTTGTGCTAACTATGAATGTAGTACCACCAAGCCAGCCAGTTTAGCTGGTAGTGAGATTTCTGGTTATTCCAAAAGGTAATGGGTTCAAATCCTGGATGTTGCATTTGTATAAAAACTAATTTTCATGTATGGTCGGTATCAGCTACATGTGGCTATGAAAATGTTCCAAAACCAGTGAACTCAGCAGCTACAGAAAAATGGAAAATGCTTAAGGGATAGAAAAAGTAAGCAGTACCATCATATTCATTATTGGGTATTCTGAAGTCAAATATGGGTTCTAGAGATTTAATTATTACCATGTAATATTGGAATCTTATTGGGACCTATAGTTTCTGAACAACCTATTTGTTTGCTGTAATATTAATTCATTAAGTTTCACAAACTTTCTGTCTCCCATCCCGTTCGATCCTTCACCTGCATCACTTACCCAACATTCTACTTTCCAACATCCCATTGATACATGTTGATAATTCTTCCATTCTTTGTATCTCACCAAACACCTTTCTTTTCACCTCAGCCACATGCCAAAAATCTCCAACCTCTGCTCTTCCTCCTTCCTCAATACCCAGGTCTCCTTGGCACATACACATGTACGAAATCTCCATATTAGGCCTTTGCTGGTCTTTCTTCATACCCTTACCCAAAGATTCATAAATATGCTCCTTAGGTGATTAATTTATTCTTCTCTCCTTGCAACTATGCCCAATCTTCCAAAATATTACCCAAATAATGGCAGTGGCCTACTTTAGTAGGTGGGACCCATATGAGGTAGGAATGAAGCATTAATTACTTATCATTGAGATTGGTAAAAGGCTGATAATTATAATGGATTATATTTATTTTTTTAAATTTAAAACATTTTTTAACTGACTAAAAAGTATGAATTAATTTCTCTTATCCTCATACAGATTTATAAACCCGTACAGATTCATAGCCCCATACAGATTGTCCTGAAAATTTGTGTTGCAAATTTTAATATTTTCGAAAATTAATGTAAAATTTAAAACAAAAAAGTGTGGTGCTTACTATAGATAAGTGATGCAAGTTTACCTAAGTCTATGAAATGTTGCTTTTTTTTTCAATGTCAGCAACCCCGAATAGTCCATACTATTATTAATGGCATGAGCTCCATGTTTTTAATTTTGAAATAGTTTTCACTGAGCTGCCACTATAATATTTTCTGATGGTGACTATTTGCATTCAAGGATTCGGAAATAGGGTATGAGACTACATTTTATAATTATCATATAGTTTCCTTGATACCTTCTATTTTATTATTTTGTGTACTTAAGTGTCCATCAGATGGGTGCAGACAGCACAATAAGACAGTTGTGGGGCTAGGATAAAAACTTCTCAGTTCCTCAGTATATCATTTATTTGACTAGTTTTGCTAATACATTAGCATCATCAGGAATGTAATATATGTTAGCAAAACTAGTTGAATAAATTACTGTGGAACTGCAAAGTTTTTATTCAATCTTCTCAAAATGATAGAATTCCACAAAGTCTTGGCCTCAACTGTCTCAGACGTAAGACAGGGCTGTCAACTGTCACCGTTGCTTTTTAACATGTACTAGGTGGAAATGATATAGGAGGCATAAGATGTAGCGGAGTCAGGAATAAAAGTGAGTGTGGAAATCAAGTTCGATTCACAGATGACCGAGCTCTAGTTAGATGAGTTGTTGAAGATAGTACAGATAAAGGATACAATCCTGGGTAAGCATGGGGAGCTGTGGAGGATGGCAGGTGACATGTGTTAGCTTGTAGAGCTGCTCATGACTGCTGTGCCTCATTTATTTGATAACTAATAGGGAAGAAGTATGTTAAAGAGCCATTAAAAGAGAACCTTATGATGAGAGTATACTCACAATATGATAGATATTGAGACATTACGAGTAGGCGAAAACTATAGAAAATGATCTTATTAGGAAAGAACCCTAAAATAGGCAAAGGATAGTTTTTGAGAGTTAGGACATAAGAAAATATTAAGAGATTGGTAGGTGACAGGATAATTTGGAGTTGCTATAACCAGACTATATTCAGATGGATAACAGCTATGATGATAATTTGTCTTGAATAATGAAATCATCAGCTGCTCCAGATGCAATCATCTGAGCCAACGAATTAAAGAGGAACGACGTACCTTGATGAAAGAAAAAAAAAACTAGATGATTTAAAAAGTTTGAATGGTTATAAGAAAAACCATCGATTACTGAGCAAACCTTTCTCTTGAGGTTTGATTTATGGTGAAAATATTTTGGAGTCTAAGATGTTGATTTTAAATAAACTTTTCTACAAATGTTGTTGAATGATGGGAGCATTTCAATGAAATGCAAGTTTTAAGCTGAGCAGCATTGTTTGATTATTAATTCAAAAATAAGAATTATTTTGGAAGAGAGCGGTATATATATGGATGTCCTTGAATAATTGTGAAAAAAGCAGATAACTGAGTGACGTTGTCTCCGTTGTCAAATATAGCAATGAAATATAAGGTTGCTTTCGTCATGCATCCATGTTGATATTTCAAATATTTCCGCTAATTGGCATCACTGCTTTTTTGAAACTCTGTCTAGGAAGAAAAAATGTCACTTCCATTCTCTCACGCTTTTGAAAATTTGTCAAAGCTGACTTATCTATCATAAAACATCGGTGTTTTAAAATGAATACGAATAATTATGTACCGGAGGGACTTCATTGCATGGGCTGTTTCAATAGGTCAACTATTATTTCTGTTTGTTACCATAAGATTGCAAGGTTACCAGTAGAAACGGTAAAAGTGGGATAAAAAGATTTGAAGCCTAGAGAAACGCGCAAATGTTCTATCCATGATGATCCATGAACTAACTATTTGGAAAAAGTTGAGAAATGAAAAATATTTCAACTTGATCAACTCAACCTAAATAACATTTTATGTCCTTTGGCATTCTGCAAATAACAGCAATGTCGTCACAATAGGTAATGAAATGATCTTTGACATTATCTAAATTCAGAAACACAATTTCTGATTGGTGGAAGCAATTTAAGTAACGTAGATGCGCCAGGCCAGGTGAACATGATGTGATGAAGTGACAACGTTGCATTTGAGGCTGGTTCTCTTGAAGCTTACGGCCAGGGAGGAAATAATGGCGTCGCACGTAGTTAACGCATTTTTAAAAGTTAACAAAACCAAACTTCCTCCCGGTGCCTTTGGTACGTATGGAGGTATTTCTAATGATTCCACTATTTACTTTAAGTTCAATGAATTAACATATTAATTTGTGTTCCATTAGTTTGCATGATAGTAATGTAGTCACCATGACTCATTAATTTAAACGTAGCGACAATTTTATAAGCGAACTATTAGTTAAAGGAAAGAAAAATTTGATTCCAATTATTTTTATTATTCCTCATTATTATGAAATATCTTATTTTATTTCAGGTTCAGTTCGCCTACTATCTCTCTCTGCCCCGAACAATAAGCAGGAGAAATCAATCCAAGGATCTTTTAAGTCTAAAACTGGGACAGATATAGTTTACGTCGATGGTGTCCGAACACCTTTTCTCTTGTCGGGCACAGATTATGCCAGACTAATGCCTCATGACCTCGCTCGAAGTTCTCTAATGTAAGTCGGTAAAATAAGACTTAAGCCCAGTTACATATGCCTATATCCAATTTCACCATGTTCGACATACATTTTAATTAGGGGTCTGATGAAGAAAACTGGTGTGCCTAAGGAGCTGGTGGATTACATAGTATATGGAACTGTGATACAGGAAGTTAAGACCAGCAATATTGGCCGAGAAGCAGCCCTTAGTGCAGGTTTTTCTGATAAAACTCCAGCTCACACCGTTACGATGGCATGCATAAGTTCAAACGTCGCCATTACCACAGGTTGGTTAGATCTGGAAAAAAGTGGAAAGCTGAGGGTGATTATTCCGTAGAAGAAATATTTCATTCCTACGTTCAATATTTTAGGTGCCAGCCTGATTGCCGCAGGAGTTTACGATATTGTTGTCGCTGGCGGTGTGGAATTCATGTCTGACGTACCCATTCGTCACTCCCGTAAGATGCGAAGCCTCATGCTTAAGGCGAACAAAGCCAAAAGCTTGCCCCAAATGCTCGGCTTGGTTGGCCAGATTCGACCATCCCACTTTGCACCCGAGGTATGCATTCAGTGAGGAATTTATACCTATACCGTTTCCCAGTTTAAAATCTTGGCCAAATCACGATTGTAAATATGACGATTATGTTTTTTGTATGGGTTATTGTAAATGAGGTTTAATTGGTTATCCTTTTAAAACCTCTAGCTTCCAGCCGTAGCCGAGTTTTCAACTGGCGAAACCATGGGCCATTCTGGAGATCGCCTTGCTGCAGCATTTGGCGTCACACGAAAAGAACAAGATGATTATGCCCTCCGCTCCCACAGAAGTGCACAAGAGGCCCAGGAGAAGGGCTACCTAACAGACATCGTCCCCTTCAAAGGTAATCTGCAACATTGAGTGAGCAGCTATGGCTGATGTTTGCCCTCTCTTTCGATGTTTTTAAAGCCCTGTTTTAAGTTCGTCCAATACACCGAAGAATAGCAGAGTTATTTTTTTCTTATTTAGTTTGGTATAGCTATGTAATCCGTTTTTCAATCAAGAATTTGATAATTTTTACTTTTCCATTTGTTCAATCGTCGGAGACCGGATGCAACTTCTTAAAAAGAACATACAGATTACAGAGAATATACATAGCTAAACCGAGATTGTACAGTGGTAGCATGAGGTCAATCTTGTCTACTTTGACAAGGGTTTGGGCCTTTTTGGTTTAACAATAATGTTACAATAATAATTTTGTTTGAATACCTTACTTAGGTAGTTCTTGTGCCATAATTGAACTCTGATGTGAGTCATTAGTCATAATTAACAATGTATATTATTCCATTTCGCTGTTTCAAATGAGTAAATGTGAGTTTATGTGCATGAAGCTAAGTGGCAAATGTATTCGCATGTAACAGACAGAGCAAATTAAGTTTAAAATATAGTCCCAAACAAGGCCTTGTAAGGAACACCGAAGGTACAGCTGGAAAATGAATGAACCCCAGAACAAAATTGCATAGAACACTAATAGTCTACAGTTTCTTATATGCATAATTATTAATTCAAAAACTTGGTTTTTGTGAAGTTAAGCAAGCCCTCTTCATATAGCTGTTTTGGTGTTTTTAAAAAAGGCTGTATTTTCAGTAATGGATATACTGTTAAAACAACTATCAGTTTATCCATGATCACAAAATGTTTGTATATTGTCCTTTTCCACAGATTTTGCAATCAGTTTTAGTAGTAGATCTTAGTGTATTGAAATTATTTCTTCATCACATTTGAGCATAGATAGTTTGAAGAACCATCAGAAACCTATAAAAGTAAATTTATTAGCTAATTCCACTAAAAATTTGAAGAAGAATATTTTATGATTTAAATTGTGGAGTCATTCCAAGCCAGGTTTTCCAAACCAGCCCTGTCATTGTTTTAATGATTGATTCTGCCATCACCCTCAGGGCCTTGAGTCATGCAATCAACATTGGACAGATGAGGTAGATAAAAAGTATCATAATAACAATGGCATAGTTCATCATTGATACTTGAAAATTTGACCTGTTATAGCACTCATGAATCCTTCCAAATGGACTCTGATGCTTCTATTTTTTGCAGGAAATGTGGCAGGTTTTATAACTTATGTTTAACTGTATTATGTAATACATTTTTAGGCTTGACATTGTAGCCATAAATAACTGGATAGGAAGATAGATTTTAGGATTGGTATAACAAGAGATGAGACCCAGCATTGAAATATAGATTATGACAAAAAGAGTTAAGTGGAAATTAAGAGTTATATTTTTTATATTCGATGTTTTGCAAATGTAAAAGATGGAGATAAATGTTTGTGTTTATTTCATTCATCAAGTGTTATCCTATACTTATCCTCCCTTGGGAATTCAATGTATGTCTCAATAAATAAACTGTTATTTCATAATTTCTTTTTCATATCTCTAGTTCCTGGTGTTGACAATCCTGTTGTGAAGGATAATGGAATCAGGGTTTCCACCCCTGAACAATTGGCTAAGTTGAAACCAGCTTTCGTTAAGCCTCATGGAACAGTTACTGCTGCAAATGCATCATTTTTGGTAAGAAGTAAAACATAATAACATTTGGAAATAGATAACCAGTTAAACTGCTTCATGTGCGTAAAGTTATTATATGTTCCTGTTTATTTTTACTTAAGTATGTGGTTTCCCATGACCCATATGATAGTGTAGTTACTGGTGAATGGATGAATAATTTAAATATAGTGGAAAATTTTAGAGCCTTCAAAAATAGAATAACATTAGTAGAAGAAATTAACAGAAGATTTTAGCACTGAAAAAAATTGAGTGAAGAAAGTTTTTACTCTTTTTGATTGCCTCTGCATCAGAATCAATTCCCAGTGATTAATTTCATTTCAAAACAGTCCCATAATTTGTGGTGCATCCTATACATTCATCAATACCATATCTTAAGAAGACTTATGTGATGTGCTTGCTCTTCTTCCATCCCACATTAAAAAATTGTCGGTCCCTCAAAGTTTTAAATGTCATAGTGATTATCCTGTTGTTTTTTGTTGTATTAGTTTGTCATGGTAGCTGATGACATTGTCATTCTTATTTTAAGTAAAGGGATGATTCATTAATACATCATAGAGGAAATAATTTCTGATTTAGTTTTTCATTTCAGTATTTGTTAATATCAGTTGTGCAAGGGATAACTTTGTGGAAATTTGTCATAGAGTAACATAACTTTTTGGAAAATGTTGTTTTTTTTCCAGTTATTATTACTTTCCTACCCCGAAGAACAGATTTGGGTTATTACCTAGGAAACCTCAGGGTAAAATGACCAATCAAGATGGGGGTGAACCTAAGGTGGATGGGCTCTTGTGAAAATTATTCAAATACCCATTTTTAGACAAAGCAAGATTTCATGACATAAGGTTCTTAGGAGCTCCATGGACAACATTAACTGTTTAGAATCTTATCATATGTAGATTTTATTCAAGTTTTTAAGTGATCATGATTTTCCAGTTTGATAACTTACTGAAAACATTGTCAAAGGCAGCCATCATGAGATAAAGAATTACGTAATTAGAAACTTTGCATGTGAGCTCTGAGAATCTACACTTTTTAACTCAATTCAATTAGGGGCCATTATTTGGTGATTATTTTTTTAATGCCTGAATGTTATTAACTTATTAGACTGACGGTGCATCTGCATGCATGATAATGACCGAGGCTAAGGCCAAAGAACTTGGATTAACACCAAAGGCCTACTTGCGTGACTTCATTTATGTCTCACAAGATCCTAAGGACCAACTTCTTCTGGGGTAAGTTTGATACAGAAACTGTTGAATGGATTAGAAAAAGTATTCAGTAACTCATTCTATTTATATTCAATTTTATTTACATACAATGCTTAGTACCTTCTGGGAAGTAGTTATTGTGTGTGAAAATAAGATGGTATTTTCATCTATTTATAGTAGATTTTTGGCATGGTCTTTAGATTTTTTCACCATAATTACCGCTGGCTTGTCAAAAAATCAAGCAAAGAAGCATTTAGTTTTTGGCAATATGTCAATTGTAAAAGTAAATAAGAATATAAAATAAGAAAAAATAGTAATTTGGTAAATGCGGTCTACCCAATTGCATCCTCAACATTTGTTGGCATTTTAATTATTATCAAACTGAAAATTTATAAATACTGTATGATTAAAATTTATGGTTTGTACACAGCTTGATAAATATAGTGAGTAGGTCATGAATAAACTAAGCTCTCACATACCTCATGCTGGGTAAACTGGAATTTGATACTTATTTTAAACTCAGGGGAAAGTGAAAAAAATTCAACTCTGTAAACTCTTACTATAGTAAATCTGTTTACTAGCTAAAATTATTGTTTGAAAAACCATTGCATTGGAAAATATTATAAGTTAACATTTTAATTCCAGAATTTTAATGTATAAATAATGTCAAGAGTCCAGGAGGGATTTGTACTGTATTTCTATATGTATTTCAATAACTTTTGTTTTCACTCTTTCTCTCTTCATTACAGCCCCACTTATGCTACACCAAAGGTTTTGGAAAGGGCTGGACTAACACTAAAGGATATTGATGTTTGGGAGGTCCACGAAGCTTTTGCGGTACTTGGATATTGAGATATAATACTTTGAAGTTATATATAAATATATATTGAACTCTTATTTCATCACAGATTAATCTCTCCCAATATAGGGTCAAATATTGGCCAACTTGAAAGCCATGGATTCAGACTGGTTTGCCAAGACTTACATGGGCAGAACTCAAAAGGTTGGTGTCCCTGATCTGAGCAAATGGAATAACTGGGGAGGTTCTCTCAGCATTGGCCATCCATTTGCTGCTACAGGTGAGTTTCTTTGTCTGAATTTTTTAAACCGAAATTATGATTGGAGACCCACTAATTAAAATGATTATAAAGTCAATTCATTGGGTTGTAAAGCAGTCATTGCCCATTTATTTGCATGAAACCTGTGGGTATCTTACCTCTCATAACAATGAGCTATGTTTGATCAATTCCAAAAGTAGAGAATCATCATTGTAATAGATTCAAGACTTATTCTCAATTTTTTTAATAAACTTTTGAAAATTATAATTGGTTAAACATTTGTGATAACAACCCTGTAATTTAGTTAGAACAATAGTTTATTGAGGTGTAAAATTGATTGTGAAATATCAGATCGAAAGTGATAGATTTTAATTGAATATACAGTTTAATTATATTAACCAGAAATTTTGAAAAAGTAAGGTAACAATAAAAAACTTACAAAGGTAGATACAGTAGAAGTCCGTTATAACGAGAGCTGATAAATGACGAAAAATCTCTCGTTATAGTCGTTTAAATTCACCTCTTTCGGCATTTATAACGGCACCAAAAGTGTGCGAAAATGAGACATGAAATAGTTGTATCAATCCATCTGCAAATGCATTGAAAATAGGTAGTTTAATTTTTAAAAAATTTAAAATATTTTCACCAAAACTCACGCACTCTTAATGTACGTCACAAATCGGTAGTATCTTTGGCAATGTTTCATGAACAATCATAGATAAGGTATGACCTACAGTTAACAATTTCGATTCCATAAATAAGAGGAGGGTTGAGAGATTGGCAGTCCTGCTAAGGTCAACACAGACAAATGGAACCACTGATGGGATCTCCTTCACTCTGGGTTAGAGTCAGTGAAAAGTAGTTTCCCCCTTGTTTGTTTGCGCCCCCCTCTCTGACTTTCAACTAATCCCTTCTCTTGCTTGTGGATGAAAAGGGGGGCCTCCTGTTTGAATGGCAGTCTCTCCCTCCCTGTCTGACCTTCAACTAATACCTTTTCCTGCATTGTCTACAAGTCTAGCTCATCCCTCCATGTGTTCTTTTATTCCAATCTATCGGCTATAAGGATGAAATAGCATCAGGAAATGACAGACTGGAGCACAGATTCCAAGATAAGTGGTTCAGTCATTCCCCAGGAAAGTCTATGGCATAAAATCACAAAGTCTCCTTACGTAAAATCACCACAAAGTCTCTCATAAAGTCTTCCTTTATGTAGATTCGCGAGGCATGACAATGTAATGAGTGTTTGAATTCTGCGGGCTTTGCAACCCGAACAGCAACCATGGCAAAATCTACTCCCTATAGCGATAGTGCAGATATGACCACTCGTAATAACCAGCGGAACTCCCTATGTTTTAACATGTGGCTTAACATATCACTTGCTATAGCGATACTCTCGTTATAAGCCATACTCGCTATAGCGGACTTCTACTTTACTTTACAAATCAACATTCTGAGAAGTATTCCTGTGTTTCTGACTAGAGGTAAAACATATAATGATAATAAAATTCCTAATCAGCCTATCTGGGGGAAACATGTTGAGGCATGGGGTGAGAATTTTTCATGCTAATCCACGACTTGAAAATATCAATTAAAAATTCAAGCCGTGAGTGGCAGGGAGACTTTTGTTATAACATTGTGTCCTTACAGGCGTAAGACTGACTACCCATGCTGCAAACCGGCTTATTCGTGAAGATGGACATTATGCTCTGATTGCCGCCTGTGCTGCAGGAGGGCAGGTAAAGAGATTATTTTCCAGATCCCGAAAAGATGAATATTTGGGACAAAAGTGATTTTTCAGTCTGAGGCAGATCCAAGCATTTCCCTACTTATTGGGTCAGTCACAGGGGATTGGTACATTGATTACAGCAAATATTTCTTAATTAATAAACTATTCTTCCCCCATCCCTTGGAAATTGTCTGGATAGAATCTTGGTTCATGACATGGGATGAATTAATAAATTTCAAAACTAGTTATTAACAGTAAATTGCATGTTGATTATATTTTAATGTTATAGTAGTAGTAATTCAATCTAACCAGACTTATGCGGTTGAGCCCAGAAAACTGTCGCACGTCAATCTGGTCTTAGAAAGAATTAATTTTTCAGATTTAATTACTGTATTTTCTGGTAAATAACACGCCTACTAGATAACACGCATTTTAAAAATCTCTTCACTGTGAGAAATGTATAGATAACACACATTTCAAAAATTTCTTCTCTCTGATATATGTATTGATAATACTCATTTCAAATTTGTACTATTTTTCATAAAGCGCTTTAAAGATTGTTATGTTGCTGTTTAAGCCGCAGCGAAATCATTATAACTACCAATACCAATAATTACTCTTATTTTGAAATTAATTATATAATTACATTAACATTTACAATATGTTGGTTATAATAAAATTGCCCTAGTAAGTGAGTATATACTCCGTAACGTCCATGATATATGACTGGAATTGTTTAGTCATTTGTTTCTGAGTTCAATATTCAATTAAACTAGATTTTCCGTTGTATATCACGCACTATTATTTTTATCATTTTTCTATTTTTTTTGTATAGATAACATGCGGGTTATCTACCAGAAAATACGGTACTATAGATATCTTCAAGAATTGGTAGATAAACATAGGTATATTACAGTGGTAGAATGACATAGGTACATATATTATACATTTCACTCTTGAAAAATCAAGTCAAAGTTTTCATACAGTAATTGGAGCAGATCAACTAATGTTTAATTATATTATTAAATCTATTGCAGCTAATAAAATTCACTGAGGAGGCCATAACATTGTGGAATTCCATCCAATTTGCAGCTTGTTTGGCCTGCTTTAAGTGGAAGTTTGTTGTAAAATTCTAAGGCAAATTTTATCACATTGATTGACAGTTTTGAACAATAAGCATTACGTCTTAAGTATTTTTTGATCATGTGTTATGGGTGTATATATTGTTTATAAATGTGAATTTTTTACATTTTCTCTAACATGAATTTAAGTAGTGATAAATACACAGGTAAAGCACTCATTAATATTAACTTGATAAACTGTGGACAACAGTGTGGACCTCAGGTAGAAGGGCATATGTTGGAATAGATAGAAAACTCTGCTAACTTAGGTATGTTATTTTATCAAAAAACTGACATTCTGGCATGTACATTAGAAGAATAATTGAGCTGGCCACAATGCATTAATGAAGACAAAGGAATTAATGACAGTAACTTTGATTTAAGTTACAAGTAAAGACTGGTTAAAAACCTTGACATGGTGGGTAACACTGTGTACAGAATGAAAACCTTGGCATAAGGAGAAAATATACATGTAGATTAGAGCCTTTTGACGTAAATCGATGAAGAAAGAGATTTGAGAAAAAAGCAAGGGAAGAGGTATTAGGCATTGTAGGATAGAATAAGTTGTTTTAAGAGTAAATCTAAGAAAGTCACAAACGATGGATGTAAGAGATTTGAGGAGGTATCCATTAAAAATTTATAGAGATGCATTACAGGAAGAATGTAGGTTCTAAGAAGTCCAAAATAGTTTTTATTAATGGCTCTCTTGTTTTTTACGCACTTACTTATTTACCCTGGTTGACTTATTGGGGAGAGAGAGAGAGATTATGCTCCTATTGTCTTCATGTTTGTTATTGTTGAATTCTATTAAGAATTTAGGCATACATGTCTATGTTGGTATGAATTACGTAATTGGTGTTTTTGTTCTCGATAAGAAAACACATAATACTTCTACTTTGAAAAGTGTTTAAACAATACTATCTAGAGGCTCAACTTGAGACCTAACTTACATATTGATAAAATCCTCTCGGGACTTGCACCAGATGAGAGTTTTCAGTGCAAGACTCAAGAGGATTTTATCAACACTATACACCAGGAAAACACCAGTATCATATTTTGAATTTGAAACAATTGAAAAATGTGTACCAACATAGGAAAACCAAAGTTTCATTGATATAAATACCATTTCTGTGCAAAGATGTGAACTTTTTACCCATGAGAAAGTACCCAACCAAAGTTACTTGTAGAAATAGAAAAGTAAAATAATTTAATTCAATTTTTTGATTCCTCAAAATTGAACATTTAACCTCTTTTAAATGAATTTTCCTGCATAATATTATACAATACAATGTAATATGAAAAATTTATCCATGAATGGTGTTTTCCAAAGTTGTTATTTGTGCCTGCAGTTCATGAAAATTATGGGAATATCTAATAATCTTCTACTTCGTATAGGCACCTCAAACAAAAGTGGTACCAAGTTGGCCAAGCACAAGAAAGAAAAGGTGCTGCATCATACAAAAACAAATAAGCCCACGCTTTCAGATAATAAGAGTAAGGAAATAAAGCAGAAGAAGAAGAAAATTAAGGATAATAATAAGAATGGAGAAAAAAATGAAGTCCAGCAGAATAATCAAATCAGCCAAAAAGATAAAGATGTAGTCATCAAGAAGGATCTTAAAGAAATGAAGAAAAATAATAGAGAAAATAAGAAGGATATAAAAAAGGACAAAGAAATGTCAGATGAAGAAGAGAAAAAGAAAAGAATGAAAGAGAAAAAGACCCCCAATGAAGAAGGTTCCACGGCAGAGAAAGCAAAGCTGAAGAAAATTGGGAAAACCTCAGCAAACAGCAGAGAACTTCCTCCAGATAAAACATCGAAGGATAATAAGCGAGAGGGGGCATATGGGCAGCCTTCTCCAAATGAGATATCCAGAAAGGGGAAAAATGAGAAGAAAAATCAAGGGGATGCACAAAAGGAAACAAAGATTTTTGAAAGAAGGGGAAAGGCAGGGAGTCGTAGGATTGCCTCATCAGCAAAGAGCCATCACAGTGATGCAGAACAAAACAACAGTGAAGAATGTGTATCTGAGGAGGGAGGTGATAATGCATCTGAGACTTCTAAAATGGAAGACTCCCCTGGTGAAGTAGATAGCGAAGAAGAAACAGTGGCAGACCATCGGGAGAAGGAAGATGGGACAAGTTCATCTGGGGAGGAAATGGAGATGGACAATATTTTTCCAGGAACTGAGAATCATAAATCTGAAGGAGATGACTCTCACCGACAATTTTCTCCTGGTCCACCATGTGGCAGGTCCTCAGCTGATCTCTTTGAGGTCGGGGAGTGTGGTGCAGATCAAGCAGCTATCGGATCCCAGCTATCAGCAGACTTTGAAGTTGAGGAATAACTTATTACCAATTCTAGATAGTCTCTATTATAATATTGTGGTATAACTGTCAAACTAATGCCTGAAGTTTCCTGATGCTGATGATATGTAATGACAGTTATGACACAAGTTCCTCATGATCTTTTTTGTTATAAAATTTCCATTTTCTGTACTGTTTTTTATGTATACTGTTGACATGAAGTAGTCATTTTTTAGTTTTAATTATTAAAATTGAATGCTTCTTACTCATAACATAGTATAAAATAATTTAAAATTTAGTAAATAGACAGTGCTTATTTTTAATTGTATAGTTTTAATTATATTCCAAATAAAATATTTAAAATTGTTTATATGTCTTGTTAATATATTTATACATCTCATAATTATTTTGTTACATGTTTTGTACCTACTGATACAGTAGATCAAACTTTTGGTTTGATATTAAATGAAAATATAGGTTCATATCAAATCAATAAAGCAAAATGTCAAAGTGTTAGTTTTAAATTTCATTTCACAACATAGTATGTACTTACAGGCTTATTTGATTCAATTTTTGTTGAATAATGGGAATATGAAGTTACCTAATTACAAAAGTTGATAAAATGTGTTATTTCATACCTGTGTGTATCTTTAAGGTGTGCCTTCATTTTCATTTAATTTTGATGCTATTAACTGATTTTATTGGTTGTAATCTTTTATGTGAAATGTATTTTTAAACTAATTAAACATATGGCTGTACCTAATTGTTTATTTATTACTGTGGTGAATACAACATCATTGCTATTATGAGTGATTCATTAATTAGGAGAAATTCTAAAATGTGGACATGATGCAGTTAAAGTATTACTTGGAATTTCATCAGCATTGTGTTTTGAATTCCAACTTAGAATTACAGGTTCAGTGGACATATATTATGGGATGGAAGAAAGAGGAATTTTTAATTGTTTTGAATAAATATTTGAGCACCAGAGGAAGGGGAATTCAATAAAGTTATTGGGTGTATGAAATAATCAGAGAGATAATGAGATGTTTCAGATATTGAATTAGCAGTTCGGGAGTCTAGAAAATCAGATAGGTAGTTCTGGCTATTCTGTCATTCCCTACCATGACTAAAACTTCATTTCTGTTGCTGCTGATAATTTTCCACATTTTATTGGTTTTATTGGAAGCTGTTGCTACCCTAGTATTGTTATATGTTTGCTTGGTTCAAGCTCATTCAATTCATTGCTCAATTCAAGGTTTAACAGTGGTGCTTATTAAGAAGCTTGTACTTTTCCTTGAGATTTTGGTCTTTATTAGTCTATAGTCCAAGGAAAAATTCTTGAGATTGCATAACATACAATGTATTTCATTGCTAGCCCAGCCCTTCCTAGTGAATCATGTAGCATTTAATGGAAATATGCAGTTTAAATAAGGCAGTAGTTTAAGGTGGAATATGAGGGTCAATGGTGTTCTATACATCCTGCTAGTTTTCAAGTGTAAGTTCATTTGAAAAGGAAATGTTTATATCACAAAAAGAGCATTTCTTTGCTCTTGTGGTGGGAGGTGTATCTGTTGGGATTATCATGAGGACTGCATAGTGATCTGGGATGTCAAAATCAGTTGCTTTGAGAGCAGTTGCTTCCGATAGCTTGCAGGATACATCAGCATTGGTGTACATAATCAATAAGTGAATAGGAATGAGTGTCTAGTGGTAGAATATCATCGATTACAGTTAACAAATAAGTTTAAAAGGTCCCTTTTCACAATATTGTCACATAGTTAATTATTATGACCAACTAGCACAATAATTGCATCAGGGTGGGATTTAAGTAGACAGTCAAGATTATTTTTAAACTGCTGATACTTAACGAGGAGAAAATGGTATATAGAAATACATATAATGACAGTTTTTAGCACTAATAATTATAATGGGTACACTGTCTTCAAAGACTTGCTCTATGCAGAGATTCTGTACCAAAATACATATGAACCCTCTTCCTAAGAATAATTAACACCACCATGCTATGACACTGAGTCAATGTCAGCACTATAAAACCCAGGTATTGATAAAGCATTAACTTCATTCTTTCTTAGCCAGTGGTCACTTATACACACTATATCTCACACCAGCACTGTATTAGGACCGAATGAATTCAAACTTAGGATTTCATTTCTATTACATATATTGAATGTTAGTTTGTAGGAAAGTAAATAATGAGCAAATACAAAGAGGAGAGCCTGGTCATGGTCGATTTTTCTTTTTAGCACTAGGTGGCTGGTTCTTAAAGTCTGGTACAGGGATGGGTGTGCTCTTGCACATTAGGGAATTAGTGACTGAGGAATAAATACGTGACTCATTAGGAGACATGACGAGAAAGAGATATAGGGTAGAACTTGTCATTGGGTGGCTCCAGTAGTATCTCTGACAGCAACCTTTTCTGACTGACTGTTGACCATTATGGATTCAGCCATTTTAGAGTCCATCCCTAAGAGGGCTTTAGCATGAGAACATGTGGGATTATAAAATCTATCATCAGATTAATAATAATAAGTTGTAAGTCTTTGTATGTCTTACATTCTTTTTCACATTTAAAATTTCCATTATTTTCCTGTTTACCTTCTGTCATAGGCTTCAAAATTCTGTTGCCTCTTAGTATCCCCTAAATCTAAACTTCCTTTTTTTCTCAAAATTCTCCCAACAACTTCCTCTCATTACCTACCATGTTTAACACTTCATTTATTTTCCTCTCTTTCCATTTCATTTGATATTTTTTCTCCACGTCCAAAGAACTCCAAACCATGCTCATACTCTTTCCTCAAAGACAAGGTTTCAGAACCTAAATGATGCCATACTCTATTTTAAAGCCTCACTAAAAATATGTGCCTTTACTTAAAGCCTCTTATCATTTCTCTCCTTTCCGACTCCTCTTGAAAGCAATTCTATTTTGCTGCCATGTCAATTTTCTTTTAAAAAACATAAGTATTGGATGTGACCTATCTGTTCTAATTAATATTCTCTTAATTTGATATTTGCCTTTGGTTCCTTATAATTACAAATCACACTGATTTCTTTTCACCCAATAAATTTTAAATGATACTCGTAAGGATAGAAAATTTAACCAACTTTAAAGGTTGAAAAAAAACACTCCTTTTTCTAAATCAACCTTTATAAAAAATGCCTTTCCACATAAAAAAATTTGTATGTGGAAAATGCTGTGTGTTTTCCTCAACCTTTATGGAGTCCACAAAGTAGAGCCAAAAACTGTATGTTCTTAACCAACTGACAACATCAACAAAGCTGATTGAAGTAGCTCCATACCAATGTCCTACCTTGGAGAGCTCTTCCCATGCCTCTTTCATAACTTGGTGCACATACGAGGGCTGTTCAAAAAATACGTAGACTGTTTGAATTGTGCCGACCCATTTAGTTCCTGATAAATCCGCTTGGTGTCGACTTATTCGTAAACATCTGCTGGTCACAAGGCGGTTTTGTTTTTGCAGATATCATTATTTGTTGCTTAGTAACGCAGTTGTTTGTGAAGTGCGTTT
>WURS02278679.1:0-18885 GCA_011762765.2 Rhinocypha anisoptera
GGGGGCAAGATCTCAGTGACAGGTTGTCAGCCCTCGGCATCCTTTTCAGGGCCAAATGAACAGCAACAGAATAGGGGTTTTCTGGTGGGGGTGTGTTCCTTAGACGGCTTCATGGCCGTGGGAGGGGGTGAAGAGAGATTGTGTTTCGTTGCGCGAACGCGAGATCCGATTGCCCACGCGACGATCCCTGGAGACCGAAGCATCAACAATAAGAGCCCGCGAGGCGTCGCCAATTTTCATTTTGTTGGTAAAATGAAGAATAGAGAGAAAGAAAGAGTTCCACATGGAGGGGTTTTTATGTTTCAGCAAGTCCCGAATAAATATAACCCTTTACACGTTGAACTGCTTCGTTCTCTCTTTTCTTCATTTGACCAATAAATTGAAAGAATTCCTTACGGTATGGCCTGAAACCGCGATCTTCACTTTGATTGGCAAAAATGAAATTTTTATGGGCGAAGACGTGATTTCCATCAAGAAATAAGGCGAAATCAATGCAGGGTGACAGGAAGGTTTTCGGGTATCCAAACCATCCGTGACGTCACATCCTGCGCTGAGTTATCTTGACGGCGTCACTTCCCCCTGGCGAGGACGCTCCGTTACTTAAATGTCAGGAGCTCTTCTCCTCCGCCACCGTCGCTCTCCCCTTCGGAAGCAGGGAGGAGACTTTCCTGCCGGGGAAGGAATGCTTTCGTGCTACGTACCGAGGGGGGCGGGACGACCCCAAAGGGCGTTCTACCTCGGAACACCGAACTCTTTTTGGGGTCGTGAGCGCGTTCCCATTGCGAGGTGTAGGGGGAGGACGTCGCGTTGGTTGGCCACGAGAAGACTTTCCCGGAGGCTCTCGCGGGGACGGATCAGAGGCGTCTCGCCGGAAAGCGCGCGCCCTGCCCGCGGGGGGAACGACCGGACGCCGGCCGCAGCGAAGACAACTTCATCGGTGCAAAAGAGGAGACGGGAAGAGCAGCTCAAATTGCACTATATATATATATATACGGAGAGGTCGTGTTAGCCCAGTGGATAGAGCGCTTGTCTATTGAACTGGAGGAACGGAGTTCCGATGACGCCTCTGGGCACTTCCATCTAAAACCCTAGTCGATTGATTTTCTGACGACCGCATCTTCCTGGGAAACCGCAGGCGGTACGGTACGGTCCCCTTTGGGAACCACTCTTTGAGCATAGGCTGAAATACAGGTTAAATTTATTTCGCCGATAAAAGGAATTTCACTTCAACGAAGAGGTTAAAAACATATTACAAGTCCCCTCGTATTACGGAGGATCAGATCACGTATGTAACTCAGGGAGAGAGAGACTGTCGAACAGAATGATATAAAATGTCAATTTTTCCTCGTACAATTTGGAGATTAGAATAAATATGACCAAAAGGGCGAAGATAATGGTTAGGATAGCTAGTGTACATATTTTATTTTTTTCTTGCGTGTTTTTCAATTCTGTATTAATTGACTTTGTTTGCGCGTGATATTTATAATGTTCTATCATTGGAATTTTTGCATGTAACTAGTTTGTTTTAATTTGAATAACATCTAATATATGCATGAGGGAATGTGTGACTGGTGATGGCTCACTCCCTGCCAAACTCCCTTACGGCGGCGGATTTCAGGGCATTACGTAGACGTGGCCTGATGCAAGAACTCCGCTTGGCTTAATACTAGGTGACCACTGTACCTACTCTAAGATTGTGGTTTATGCATACACCTCATGGATTATATTTTTTACATTATAAGATCGCACCCGCCGGTATCGACAACGCAGAATCGAGTGATGCATGACACTATGCGGTATGGAGTGCTCCACATATAACATGGTGATGGAAGTACCTCAGGTTCTTACCCGGCAAATATTTAGGATGAGGAGTTCCCGGGTGGTGGGGTTGATGAGCACCAACGCCTGGAAGGAGGTATAGAAAGACACAGCAATTCCACATAAAAAATAATAACTTTATTAACACGACCAGGCATACTATATATTAACAGACCAGACCACTCCTGGTCGTGTTAATGAAGTTATTATTTTTTATGTAGAATTGCTGTCTTTCTATACCTCCATCATGAGAGAATTCCACCAAGTAAAGCCTGAAACCGTCTCTTAACGTCTGGAAGGTTGAGTTTGCCACCGTCTTCAGGTTTCAGGTCCTCTGAGAACAGTTTTCCCTTTGATAAGCCTATCAGTCCCTGCTTTATAGTGTATTTCAGTGTGGGAGTGACATGAGCGAATATATAAATAAGTTAATGATGATTTAAGTTATATATAAATATTCTTTCTCGTAAGTTTAGGTTACTAATTTCCATGCGTTAAATGCTTTGGCTTATATTAGTCGTGCATCCACGCAAGATATTACCGCATTGTCCCGGAACCATATCAAGTTACACCAGACAATACCATAAAAAATTTAACTTATGAGCGAATTCATTTTGTTTAGGTATAAAGGGAACAATGGGGAATACGAAAGAAAATAAGATACTTCACATATGCCATAATTATAATCCAGAACAGCGATCTGTAAGTAACCGTGAAGTTAATAGACCCTTTGTTTCCAGGTCGTGGTGTGGAAATCGAAAGGAATAAAAGTAAAAGCATAAAAGTAGAAAGGAAGAGCAGAAAGGTAGTGAGGAGAAAGGATCAGAATGAGCGGAGTGTTTGGTTCACCCTTCGCGAGCAGCATAACGTGTGATGGAACAACTTCCAATGATTCAAATCTCCTCATGGCGAACGAGCTAAGAGGGCGTTTAACAGAAGAGGCAACTACGGTGCTCAAAGACGACGCGATTACAAACAAGAAGGCAGCGTGAGAAAACATCGTCCATGAAGAGCGCGGGGAAATCTAATGGATCAGAGCGGTGCATTATGGGAAAGAGGAGGAGGCAGGAGATGGGTAAGCCTTCGAAACACGGTGCTCGAAGTGGGTGTTTAAGTTCAAATGGATAGATCAAGCGAGAAGCAAGGAACCACGCAGAAGAATAGAAAAGAATGAGACATTGCACAGAGCCCTTCAAGTACAAGACAGATACAGCATACAGGCGTAGACACAATTTATACGGAACACATAAACCAGAAAACGGAGATAATTTAGTAACGTGATAGGACACAATAAGAAAAGAGGATATATCGAAGACTGATGGGGAACGAAAAATACAAATGGAGAAATATACAGGTTATGATAATAAATATAGAACTATGAGGAAACTTCACCACGCCTAACGAGGGCCAGCTTTTAATAGAGAAGAATTGGAAAAGTCTGGATACAACCAACTTCGAAGCGATTGAGTGATGACGCAGATTTTAAGATGACGATTTGACTTTCCTATCTATCAGGACATATGTTACTCCTCTGAACTCGAAGTCCTCGAAAAGCATCTCAATTTTGAAGGTCAAGTAACTACACATCATGCTAACTAAATATCATGAGACAGTCTGTCGACTAGTGAAATGAAAATCATGAAGGTATAACTGCTTTGCTGCATAAAAAAATTTTTCCAAAGACGAAATATGAGCGCAAGGGTTACATTAGCTGCCGTGTTGGAAACATAAGTATATAATTTTATGACAATCGGAATGATAAACAACTTATCTACATAATTTTCTTAGAATACAAAATTGAAGAAACTTCAATTAATCTGCGTCAAAACTGGGTCACGAAATATCAACAAAAATAAATCACTCGTGCTTTATTTTAGCATTCGTATTTTGATGGGACATCCCCACTGCTTCAAGTCTTAGCCTTTTTCCAGAGCCATCATGGAGTGACGCCTACTACGATTGCTTTATCAAACTAGGTTTTAAAATGGTTTCATATCAAGATATAGACGATTACATATATTAGATCACAACAATGAATTAAGTTATCACACCACCTTGAGACAGCATCAATGTTAAAACGCAATTAAATGAAATAGCTATAAGTAAAACAAAATGTAATAAATAATAGTAAGAGGTCTATAAAAATAGCAGGCACACATTTTTTTTAAACACTCAGCGATTTCCAAATGGTGAAGGTTATGCGCGATCGACATTTGGCCGGGATTCATGTAGCCATGTTTGTCCTTGGATAAGCAATATATTATGGATGATTTGAGTTTTGTTAAAAATCTGAAAATTAAACAAATATCTAGGTCTTTTCAAGGCACTTAAATGCTGTATTAGTCTGTTTAGTCGAAATGTAAAATGGGCAAAGTAGTCCCTTAAATTCCACGTCAACTTATCAGCAACCACATGATATCCGATACAGAATACGTTGCTTAAGGATAATGATGATCCACAGAGAAAGCCATTAAAAAGATTGGTCCTACCCTATATCCAATGAACTATATATTTTTTTTATTTTTAACAATTGTGCTCATCATACATTACGTCAGATGGCACAGTAAGTCAGTATATTAGTTAAAGTATCAATTTAATAAAAAGTACAATAATTGATGCAACATTTAACAAGTGGATAGATATTAGCAACAGAGGAGAGCAACGATACACACAGTAGAACAAAAAACCATATTACAATAGATTAAACATGAAACAAATTAGTAAATGATACAGTAATAAGCTTAGAAAAGAATACGAATGCATGTGGTGTGCAGAGTCCATCTGTTAGTGTTAACGTATAATCTACTGTCTAGTGGCTGCCATATATTTGTTCTTCAAGTCATTCAAATATGCTGGGAATGGCTCAAATAACCCTCCAGGTAAACAATACTTCAGTTAAGAAATTATTTTTTTTATTTTTCACATTGCTGTTTTTATTTAAAAATGTGAACATTTTATTCGTTAAAAATTGATTTTTCTATTCCTTTCTCGATTATTTCCACCTCGTCACACCTCGCTGGACGCTGAAACCACTGGGGCCGTTCAGAGTCTTCCCCGAAATTTCGCAACTTCGCTCCGACGGGACGAATTTCTCGTCGACAGGTGTCAGGTGTGTGCGAGGAGTTGTTTTTTGTTCTGCGAGGCTTTGCCACTTTGAGTTTATTTTTACGGGGTGTCTTCGGCCACTAACCGCGATTTTCGTGATAAGCGACTATGAACGTGCGGCGTGTTTGCGTAAAGTTTGGCGTGAAACTAAGCAAAATATCTAATTTTGAAACCCGCGAAACGTCTAAGCTAGCATGCGATAGCGAATCAGTGTCGTGCTTAGTGTCACGAAAGGAATGTACAAAATGATTCAAAAGAGTGGATGACCGATGAGCGTTCTGGATGGGGGGGGGGGGGGACCATTAACGTCACCTGTCACGGCCACACGCCGTCGCGAAAATAAATAAAACTAGGTCCGCAATTGATCCCCGTATTGCGGCGCTAAAACTCTTTGCATAAAACGTGAGGAGCAAGAGACTGAGAATTATGAGGAAAGAATATTTGCAGCTGCATCACTGCAAAGCACGCATGAAAACTCGGTTTTGTGACTTCCGTGTCGAAATATGGAAAGACTGCTCTTCCACGGTCTCAATATTTTAATGATCTGGTCCCCGTGCAATTCTTTTAACGCTTTCCCAAACTTAAATTAACACTCGAAGGGCGAAAATTCAACTTGGCCGATGTCCCACGAAGTAAAATTCGCCAAAAGCAATCCACGACCACTTCCAATAAACTACAATTTCTTTGGGAGGGATTGCCGGGGGGAAGTGGACTTGTCGAGGAAAGTACTACTTCGAAAGGAACAAGGGTCCGTAGATAAGCGATCAAAAAAACAGAAAACGTTCGTAAATTGTTCAACAGACATCGTATTGACAGACCTTTCTTCAAACTGATTGCTGCCCATGATGAAATATCGTTGGCCAGAATCAAAAGCAATCAGTATCGATAGTATTAATTGGTACCGACTACATGTAACTAGATGTGTTATTCGGGAGCCCAGACATGCTTGGAATAATGAAAAATTAATCACTATTTAAAATCACTTCTTCGAGCTTCTTCATGGGCAAGACAGAAACACTGACTTATTAGCTGTCATAACGATACATCGAAGTGCCACAGAAGTGTAATGCCGTAAAGGTAAAAGTTACAAATCCTTCTCAAGCATCCATCCAGTGATGATGATTTTTCAGACCTGCTAACGTAAATAACCAACCAATAACATTTGCAGCCCACAGTAATCAATTTTATAGTCGGTTTGATAGGTGATGGTAGAAAGCTCACCTAGTAGTAAGCCCAACGACACCTGGCAGTAAGTCAAAACGAAAATTCACACATGAAGGTAACAAGGGGGGGAAGGGAGTTCCTTTCCCTGTGCCGCCTATGGTTTCCCAGGAAAATCTGATACCCAGAAAATAACTCGGTTTGGATTATCGCTGGTGGTGTACAGAGGCGTCATGGGGACTAGAACCCGTGTCCATCGTTCAGTAACTTTAAAGTTACTTTTTTACTAATCAAAAACCCCACTTGATTTTGTGCCATGATTCTGCACTGTTCACCCCGTTTCTCTTCCTAAACGGTTTGTTTCTATACTCCAGTAAAACGAGTGTTTTAGTGAAATCCTTATAAATCAACTAACAGGAATTCCAACACATACACAAAAAATAAATCTTGTTAATTTAAAAAAAATTAAGTAAAATCACTCATTCACACATCAATGTGATGCACAATCCTTATTTCGTTTTAGGACCGAAACCATTGCCACGGTCTTAGGAAAATAAAATAAAATACAAAGCTGCGGGGTAGCCAGTAAAATGTATGAGAGTCATTAGAAAAATACTTGGTAAATGTAATGAGAAAGTAAAGGAGCGCTCTGGTACGCAGGAGTAGATAGGATTTAAATGAAGCTTTGCTTTACCACGAAAATAGTTTTATTTTGGGGAGCCGGTTTCGTTACACTATCATATAGCATCTTCTGGCCCTGAAGATGCTACAGCACTCCTGCGTTTAATGGTTTCTATTTCTTTGTGAAATTCACATTGGATGGGGATATATTTATTGCGCGGTGTAACGATTTGCGGAAAAAGATGCTACAGTGTAGCGAAACTGGTTCCCCAAAATAAAATTATTTTCGTGGAAAAGAAAAATTTCATTTAAATTTTATCTACTCCTGCGTACAATGGATTTCCGCAAAGTATCGGCTTCTAATATTAAGTTTATTATGCACTCTTATTTCACTCTTTTTATACCTCATCTACAGTATGCTGAGAGTGTATGGGAGCCTCATGACTTAAGCTTAGTTTTGTAAATAGATCAAGTGCAACGTAGAGCGGCTAAAAATATGAAAGATTGTTAAAATCAAGGAGTCATTATAACCATATTACTGGAGGAATTATGATGATAAATGTGAATAAATAATATTTTGCATTGAAATTTATGCATGAAAGTAGTTGCTTTTGTATTGAATAATTACTAATATTTGCATGAGGAAATGCATGCCTAGTTAGGGCTTACCCCCTGCCACAAACCCTTGCGGCGGCTTCCAGGGTATTATTTATATCTAGATGATAAAATAAACGCAGAACAAGTCTGTCTCAAAATAAATTCACGAGGAAAACAAAACCTAGACTCCTAATCCACGCACTCCAGCTTCTATTTTAGGAATGAAAGCGTCTATATACATTTGTCATACATTTCCATTCTAATTTAAATTTGTAACCTTATTACCATGGTAATTACAAACTGGAAATTTTGAACATTAAAAAAATATGGCTGTGTCTCAGGATCGAAGCACAAAGTACAATCAAAGGAAGTAACTACTCTGAGTAATTATTTACATTCGAATCTCCACTAAAAAATAAACAGCCATATCGTTTCTGCAGTTCATTCAATATGCACAGACAGAACTTGAATTTGAATAAACATTTACGGGTCGTCGTCATTTTAATTTATATTTCCACATTGGGGAATATGAAGAGGCAAAACAGTCGCTAAAAAAGAAACCAAGAGTGGAAATGGTTAATTTGGGCCTGAAAACTATGATCAGCACTAAGTTGCTGCCAATGTTTTGCAACTCTCACGCCTACATTCTCTGCCATGACCTCCTTACTTAGAATTAGACAGGAAGGCATTGCCCTTTATTTATGGATGCAGTGACTCCCGCTTATTCCGTCTTACCTAAAGCACCCAGTGCCCCCACCGATCTCACTTTCTCGAAGAATTCCCTGGTGAGTTACGAAAATTACGGATATAATTGGCATGTTAGTCATTAGTTACGTCTTACGTGACGATCTCTTCGAGAAAAGGTTTGAGAAAAACTGAGAAGGCTTGCTTCCTGTCTTACTTAGGCCAAGAATTCAGACGGGCATGAAATCACATATTATATCTAATTATAATTGACGCCGTGATCTCGATTTAAAATAAACTATCGTATGGACGTGGGGACGGTGCCTTGGCTTCTGAACTATCACAAAGTTTTAAACAGCATATTCTATTAAAAACATCATGTACAGTGAGGCTCCATTTCAATAAAAATATCATGAAAAAATGACTATGAGTGATTATATTATCTCCTTTGAAAAATCTTACTGCTTTTCAAGGGATCGGGTAACCATATGCGAAGTGGCCTACAGTCGCTTTCAATATACGTACTTAATATACGATATCCCGGACTTATACGATATCCCGAACTGGTATTATAATAAAAGGAACACCCTTCCGAAAATACTAACACAATTTTTATTAATGAAATTACAAAATAATATCAGAACCTTTTATAACAGACAGGGGAAGGGGAGGGTAGGGGAGGGTAAGGGGGAAGTTGATTGGTGAACAGAATCTGCATTTCACACGTAGTTCAATTCATTATGACCAATCAAATTTGACCGTTTGATGGTAGGTTCAACTATTATAACACCATGCGGAAAATCACATAACATAATTTACTAAATAAATATAATCACATAGATAGGAAATTCCACTATTCTTAATCGCCACCACTCGAGAGATATAATTGTGATTACAGTAAGAATTTAATTAACAAACTAGAATCTAACATCAATCAAAGACGGTGATATGCTGTGTTGTCACGCCGCACCATTCATCGCACGCACGAACACATTATTCCTATTTTGAAAAAAACACTGAATCCATTCGTTGTTTAGACAAAATATGAATTAATGGAAGTGGATAATAAATAGATACCTGACAACGTGCACTGTAACTCGTTTTAAATTTCTTTAACAGTTATAAAATTTTAGTGTAATCGGACAGCTGGTGACCTCAAGTAAAAAATAGAATGATTTTCCAAACCGTTCTACAATTTCTGATACACAGAGATCATAATGAGGATGGTATTTTTTTCAGCAGCAACCTAACGGCTCCGGTGGGACGTAACCGATGAAAATCGGTGGCAATGAAAAACTGCGCCCTTCTGAACGAGCACACCATTCAAAGCAAGATGCTGCGAGAGAGACCAACCGCTAACAGTTGGACTTTTTCTCAGGCACACACTCACGCATTCACTCACTTGCAAGAGTAATTCATTAATTCATCGCGTGAAGAGATCTAGAGAGAGGCGATGTAAAGGAAAGAATAGAGGACTGAATAAAACCTTTGTCTTCGCCTTGCGAGGTTATTGAATGGAACTCCCGTCATCAACATCATCATCACCGGCATTCCAATAGGAAGAGAGATAAGAACAGCTGCATCATCCAATATCGTGAAGCCGCGGCATCGACATTGCCAAACATTTGCTCGTAAAAATCGAGACATTTTTTGGATATTTAAACGCCAACACTTAGTCGTGGACAAGACTAAATGACGTCTCCCGTGTAGTTGAGCTATTGGAGACGTAAGAGCACAACGGGAAGACATATTAGGTAACGGAAGAAATATTAATAAGGAAATAAAACCGAACACAAGGACAAGAACGCCATATTCTAAATGAAAGACACCGATGGGCGTTTTGACGCGATGTATGAGAACCTGAACGATGGCTTGAATGAACCCGTGAATGACGATAATGCCTTGTATGACGAGATCATACGGTGAAAATGAGTATTTTTAAATAATGAACCAAATAATCTTTTAATCTCCGAAGAGGTACAACAAAGCCATATTTCAAAACAACAAATATATTTCCAACGCGGTCTCATCATTCAAGGGAATCGTGAGAGGAAAGAAATCATACCATGTCCTAGTTTTTATCGCATTACCACGTTATTCTCGGAATGATCGCTGTTCACGGGATCATTCAAGCCATCATTCAGTTGTGGCCATACCTGGTTTAAAACGGCCTTTAGACATCCAATAGTACCTACGCACTGGAAGTCCTACGATTTTCGTCAAATGAAGAGGCAATCACCTACGTGAACAATTATTTTGCAGAGAAAAACGCCGAGTACTTTTTGGACGGGTTACAGAGATGGGAGCATCGCTGGGAGAAGTGTGTAGAGTTACAAGGAGACTATGTTGAAAAAAAAAAATTCTTGCATCTTTGTTGGGTCAGAAACTTTTCAGACCACCCTCGTATGTGCATAGAAGGGAAGATTACGAAATGTATTTACGGATTACGGATTTTCGAAATGGGTGCGAACACCCCCGCCTACTCTGGGAACAGAAACCCCTTGGCCTTCGTCGTGCCAAACCGCAGCCCTGCTGCATCACTTGCCACATAATGTAATCGAGACACAAATGAGTGAGAAATTAAACAGACAACAATGCTTTATTCGTGTAATTTTTGTCACGGGCCCACGAACAATAAATCAATTCTACACAGCGGTTTACATAGCGAATGAACTGAACGGTGACAAAAATAAGTGAAACCTCGTAGCATTTCAACATAAAATCTATCAGTCTATCTTTAAAGAACGAGTCTGAGCTTATATATTTTGTAATTACCACTGTGTGGAAAAGAAGTAATTTTGATCAAGCTCGTCCCGAAGAAAACTTCTGCACTAAAAGGCCGCCTCAGCAACTAGAGGAGATGAGAAGATGGAGGATGAAAGTTCTCCTTTATCGAATGAACATCGATTAAGTTGACAGCGTAATTGCAAATTAGGGCACTTGAAATAGGTGTTTATTTATGAATTACAATAATATAAACCCATTGCACACTATCACATCTTTGATTTGAGCGTTAAATGGAGAAAACTAATAACGTATCGAATTTCAATCAGAAATTCGAAAGGTATAGAGTATAAGGAGCTAACTTTTTCATCAAGGAATTCTAATAAGTCATATAAAATTAAATACATATATAATATAAGTGAAATAGAGTGAGTCATAAGTGTTTGACTATACAAAATCGTTGTACGTCAGAATATTAGGAGATATACGAGGTATATCTTTCCTATAGAGGAAATAAAACATACCAACCTTCGGGTTGATCACTGTGGTATTATTATTAGAGGAAATAATTCCCTGACAACAAAAATTATCTATTTATTCTTAGAAGAGTATTGAAAACAACAATAACGGAGATGTAACAGGGGTTATAATATGGAAAACCTCCGAATGATTTACTGTAAAGCAAATAAAGTTTTACTTATTAATTTAAAAACTTATTAGTTTATTTCTTGCCATTTGACTTTTAAAATATCACAAGGACAATCACTTAAAGATCTCAGATTTGACAACTGAAAAAGAATATATTGTGATGTTTTGATTTAAATTAAGGAACCTTAAACTTCAATAAGTATTTCAAAATTGAAATCTTTGACACTGGAAATGAAATTTTGACTGAGTTCTATTGATGTTGAGTACTCGAAAAGTTTCAAAATTCGAAATATGTTATCAGCAATGCAATTGAAATAATGAGTGATAAAATGAAAAATATTTGGTAATTCCAAAGAGATCCTGTTTAATTGATAAACATTTAATCAATAATTATGAGTAAATTCCATTTTGAAAAATTAAGCAATTCATATAGATATTTCTTGGTTACTGTTTTCATGGTGATTAATTCTTTTCTTACCTACTCATAGGTCAACCTCGTTAATTTTCTAAAAATAATCGCTGAAAATTCTACCCGTGTTTAACTATGTATAATGTTGATAACGAAACCAGAAAAAAATAACCTATAGCTGCATTTATCAGCCGGATGTTTAAGACTAAAGACATGATGAGAGAATATATATGCGTGTGGTTGAGAAAATAAGTAAGAAACAATACTAAATGAAGAATCGTGATTCCATCGAAGACAGAACATTAAAATGATGACATCTGTCACCCATCAATCACTTCAAAAATTAAATCATTGATTTAGGACTGATTCCAACTTCTAGGGTAACTGGATTTCAAGAAATTCCCCCAATGTCTCCAGATTTCCGACTCTGAGCCAGCGATTAATTCATGGAAATCGGAGTTGTCAAAGGCACCTAGAAAATAAACCCTTCGAAATGGAAAGGAGGATATCGATCACATGTAGAATGATCGAGGTTCGGCTTCCGGAGAAAGATTTCAAATTCGATTTCAATGCACTTCAGCGCGATACAGCTTGCCAATCCACTGTGGGGCTCCCGACGGGAATGAAATGGAGAGGGGGGCGGTGAAGAGAGGAAAAGGGGGGGTGGCTTTGATGAAGGGGGGAGAGGAGAGACTCCTTGTGGGCGCGGGAGGGGTGAGGTCACCTCGTCACAACGAAGCAAGCCAGCGGGCTGAAGTAATTACGGCGGGGATGACGCCCATCAATTACGCAAGAGAGCCCTCCAACCATCCCGCCCACCCTCCCCTCTATGCCCTCCTCGCCCACACGCCCCAACTCCCCCCCCCTCTTCACAACAAACGGACATGGAGGACAGCCCCTGTCCCATTGAGGATGGGCCACGACACAGCAGTATTTCATCCCGACAGCAAAATGAAAAATGTACCTCTGAATCGACTGCATCTATGCGAGCGGAGAACAGAGATCGCAAGGATCGGGCGCCCCTTCATTCGAATTAAATTCAACTACGGTGGTCTCAAAGTGGCGGATTTTATGAGTTTTATTGGCGTAGCCTTGAGTCAAAAATAGTGCTTCATACCAACAGCAAGAGTTTGAAATACAACCTTGAAATTTATATTTGGATAATAAAAACTGTGACACATAAAAATAGGAAGCGTATAGGTAAGAGAAACGTTTTTCCAGGAATATTTCAGTGTCATTACCACCTTCACCACCCAAGGGAGGGACAAGAAGTCTATCTTTCTGTGTGTTTTTGTGTCATCCCTTTAACATATCATACATTACTGTAAATATATATATATGTTGTAAATAGGAAATTGTTAAGGTTGTACACGTTAGAAACCTCCGTCGTGAATGTGCCTCATTCAGACATCCTATTTAAGGCATCGCTCGGATTAATATGAGGCGAGCGTGAAGTTTCTACAAAAATGAAACATTTCCGTTCTTAAGCCTTGAATAACACGGGTATTAATCCCAGCCCAGCTTGCTGCCCATCTGAAGTGGTCTTGAAAAAAGTTCGTCAAGCATGTTTAACCATCCCTTGCCAACCTCCTACTCAATTAAGGCTCATGCTGGCGAGTGCGTAGGCATGATCATATGATCATGTCACAACGTTAGTTATTCGTGGAGAAAATGTCTTTGCGTTACCAGAAGCGTAAGTAAGTAGTTCTCCAAATGATCGAGGTAATGCAAGACCCATATCTATCATAAAAATAGTTATGAAAGAACCCAAAGTGCCGGATTGCTACTACAGGATCTGGGATGGGAATGTTTTTAGAGATGTGAAGACTCAAAGCTAGATTACAATTTTGGAAATATGCCAAGCAAATAGTTTTAACACTTTTAAGTCAAAGGTATAATTTTTTTAATTTTCATAAGTAGCACTAATAGGCCAATTACAGTGGGCACTATAACATTTTAAATGAATTTTAATGGAAAATAATATGAACAGGCAAGCCAATTTTTTAAAAATAAATAAAAGAGACATTTCAGAACCGAAAGATTCAAAGATTCGGTCTGTCCACACACGATTCGCCATTGCAACAAAAGAAGAGAAAAAAGGCGAATAAGAAAATACGACATGAACATAACAAAATATGACTCGTATTTAACATGAATTTCTTCTAAACATCATGGCTAGTGTCCTAACACTCCCGTCAAATGTCCACGTGCCTGCTTGTGAAGTATGTTTGAAGATGTACGTGAAATGTATATCGAATTTTCCAGTATCTCAACAACAAACCATTCTTGAGGCATGAAAATTTTACTCCCATGACTTACCCGCGTTGACCTAACACTGAGGCTGAAACTGACCCTGCCGCGGCTGCGGTACGATCATTTACTTAAAGGAGCATGATCCACCACCAAATACCGGCAAATCCTGTAAGAAGTCATAGGCCATCTAGCACACAGTCAATACTTCTATTCTCAATCATCTAGAATTGAACGAAAACAATGCTTTTTTGGAAGTATACAACCGTTGGTCGAATTGGGTCGCCTAGGGTATGGGTGTTGCGTTCTTCAAATCGGGTTTTGTCTTCGACTCGAAGAGGGGCTATATGACCATGGCCTTCGGCGCACACTATAAACAAAGAAAATACAACCACTCCCGGCTAAAGACGATATGTTACCAGGCCGTGGCAATAAAAGTTGGAACACTTGAATTGTTCACGCTCTGTTCAGCGATGGTGGTTTCCGGAAGCAGGGTGGAAAGGTGCACGGGGGAAAGAAGATGATGTATAAATAAGAGCTTCAAAATCCAAGTTCAAAGGACGTAATGTATGTTCCTCGTACATCACAGTGATTAACACCAGTCCTCTAGGTCTATGTAGTTGAAATATCTCACCAGAAGATGGAGAAGATAAAAAGGACAGGTCAAGAGCTCCGGTTATGGGCCGTGCCCATCCTCAGGATCGAGTAAGTTCACAGGATAGAGGATATGCGACACGGATATTTGGCGCGAATTAAAAAAGGAACGGGAAAAGATTGTAAAACGCCGAGAACCAAATCAAAACTATAAACCATTGAGTTTTTCAGTTAAATCGAACAATTGTTCATAGTTTTATACAAGGCCAATTATAAAAGATGTCAGAACCCGCGCTTGAAAAGAACAAATACTAGTAATTCCATTATCTATAAAACCTCTTCAATTTCCCGACCAGTATAATGTTGTGTTAGCATCTCCCTACCCCCAGGCCGTACACCTTTAGTTGGTTTTCGGGATATCCATGTACACGTATATGAACCAATAAACAACCTATCAACGGCACCTCGATAACAGCCAGTGAGAAAGTATCAAGCATGAAGATTGATTAATAACTGTGTCCACCAATAGGGCATTTTTATTTTACTGATTTGATTGATATATGTTCGAAGTGCTCGAATAACTTATATTAATAACGAAAATTAGAAAACATATATTTGGAGGCTCCTCTCCAACCATCATCATCATACGTATTCCTTCAATCTTTCCATTCCCATCCTTCTTTGCCTTTCCTTCCGGTCTGAAGAGTCGGATATTAGTTCTGACCACACTTGAAATAGCAACTTCAGTGGTCAACGTCAAAAGTACGCAGCACGTAAAAAAAACAAGTGGGCTAATTTTGGATGAGGTGGGGTTCAGAAAAAACTGTGAAGGGGTCTCAATGAAAAAGCCTCTATACACGAAATCATCTTCGGCTCTGTGGAAGTCCTTCATGATGCACATGCTAAATAAAACGTTGCCAATTCCACCAGAAAATGAACTTTTTAATGGAATTGGCAAATTTTATTTGTTGTGTGCATCATGAAAAAGACTCTTTTATGTTTCCATACGATGTGCGGCTAGGGAAACGTAAGGTAGATAAACTCGGCGTGATGGCATACGACAGACATGGGACGGGAAACTTTGGATACAGAAGCGAGAGGATAGACAGGACTGCTGCCCTTACAATGCCAAGGTCGTTCGTGTTTTATGTCACCTCCCACCGGGCGCAGACGTGTTCCCCCGGGGGATCCAGAGAATCTCCTGACAGTCCTCCCCCACCGCGGCCACGCCGCGCCAACACTTACCCTTCTACTCCCCCGCTCGTATGGATTCCACATCACCGGAAATATAAGATACGTAACTCCAGCGATCACTCGGCATGAAACAAGTTCAATCTCAGATTAAGGGGGTACCTCATTTAACAACATCACATTCCAAAACGGAAGTCCCAAATGGAATGACCAACGCGCAGAAGGGGTGAGAGGTGCATACTGGATAAATGCTGTACATTTATCCATTTCAAAGTCACTCGTCATTAGAACCCCCACTCAAACGTGTCATTATTAGAGGCAAGTGGGTTTATATGCGATACTGACTCAGGCAAAACTTTGTGGAAGTCCAGCATACTGGGAGTAAAGGAAGTATCTCTGCAGTTTCCACATGAAATTTTATTTTCCACGACCATGGTTTCCTAGCAAAGCACCTGACGATGTAGCTTTGCTATGAAACCATGGTTGTGGGAAGTAAAATTTCATGTGGAATCTGCATAGTTACTTCCGGTTATATGTACGTAAGTGCATAGAAAAGGATGGGAAATGGTTATTTCTTTTTTCTACGCAACAAACAATTCGTCGTATTTTGGTTGGCGCTCATCAACCACCCTTATCCGTGTAGAAATTCCTTGAAAAGCAATCCGCGATTTCCTGTTGTCCGCTTGTTAGCCCAGAAGGAAGATCCATCCGCGCGAGCAGCTTCGTCTAGCTTTTGGACCGATCGCGCAGCACGTAATTCAAAAGTCTGTTGCGGAGGGTCAGACTGCTAACGCAAAAATGCGTGCCATGGAATGGCACCTGATAAGAGAACTCGACGTGCTTTCCTGATGTACGCACGGAACGGAATCTGGCAACCAGGCCCCGTTCCGAAAAACGACAATCTTCAAAGAGTTTTCGGCCAGAACAAGTTTGAAAAAACTGACTATCCACCTTCCCCATTCTCCAGACTTCTCAGCCAGATGAAAACTTGTGTATTTTATCTACCAGAAGAAATACAGTGGTGAGAGATGAGGCAGTTAGAGCTAAATTTGAAAAAAAATGCGTGGCGAGGAACTCCTGGATGAAGAGTAGTTCGCTTCTGAAGTAGAGTTAAATATTTAGGTGTTACGATTACTGTCGTGGGGAAAGTACCTGTATTAGAGAAATTTGTGAGACAGCCAATAGGAAGGTAGACTATTTTTTTATTTCGTTTATTGTGTTGTTTTACGCTTGATAGACCACAATTAGAATATGCTGCGAGTGTATGGAAACCTTATGAGGCAGATTTAGTTTTGGAATTAGATCGAGTGTAACGAAGAGCAGCTAGATTTGTGAAAGGTTGTTATGATCAGCGTAGCAGTGTAATGATGTTATTGAGGGAGTTAGGTATGGAACCTCGTTGATCGTAGTCTAAAATGTAGGTCAAATTTAATGTGTAAATTTGAGGCAGATTTCTTCAACGAAGAGATTAAAAACATATTACTAGCTCCCTGTGACTACGTTAGATCATATCACGCACGTAAAACCAGATAGATAGACTGTAGAATGGAAAGACTTAAAATGTCATTTTTTCCTTCTTAGATTAAATATTAAAAAATATACATGACCACAGGTACAATGAGGTTAGTTAGGATAGATAGTGAACATATTCTGTAGTTATTTTGCATGCATGTTAAATATATGTGCATACAAATGCATGTAAATAAATGCACATAAAGTTTACATAGTTTGCGCATTATATTAAAATTGCTCTGATACCGAATGTTCGCATGTAATTAGTTTCTTGCTTTGTAAATAGTTTCGAATGTGAGAAAGTTGGAATGCATGTTTGGTGTTGACTCACTTCCTGCCATATGCCCTTTAGGCGGTTTATAGGGTTTTAGGCAGTTTATTTCATAGACTTAGACCAAGTACTACAATCTCCCTTATTCGATTACGAACACCCAGAACGTTGACAGTTGACGAATGCACTGAGTACCGGTGTAGGACCTAACTTTCACACGGAATCTATTATTGCAATGTCACAGAGTGTATGTATTTCCCGGTCTATAGACCAACAAGACGTACTATTATATTTAGGCACAGACTTTAGAAGGAAAGAGTTTATAGAAATGAAATTCTATTTGTTGCATTCCAAAATTAGCATCTATGTTCAAGGTTTGTCATGGAATCCTAGAATTCGCTCTCGCTGCGGCTAAAATCGTAAAAAAAAGAAAATAAATACTTATTCTCGTCTCGTAGGACGTAGGCTGACTTTAGATTCAAATATTTTCGATCGAAAAACGTGCGTTTATGTGTAGGAGAAATAGGATATATCGAAGGGTAAGCCAAGAAGACGCCTCTTCTTTCAGGTGAATATGTTATATTATGAAGCCAGCCTTGTAACTCGCGGTGTGCAGTCCTTCACAGAAGAGCACACATTTCTCATCTTGATAAACACGTACAGCCGCGGAACATTCTTTTCACGGTAGAAAATTTCGTCTGATTGATTGGCACTCACATTTTTTATTCATCTCTCTCTCTCGTTTGTCATTCTTTTCAATTTCTCTTCTTTCAAGTTCTTTCTCCGACATCTTCCCTATTTATATATATTCTAGGTTTTCCTCTTCTCTGTTTACCTTCCTTTAAATTAATGATGGACTTATAATTTCAAAGAATACGCCCAACCAAATTCTCTTTTCTTCGCTTCCCGGAGTCCCATAACTCCGCTCTTCCTTTTGGCTTTCTTTAGGACCTGTTAATTACTTATTTCATCTTGCCAGGCTAACCTTTCTGTTCTTCTCCAGCCCCACAACCCAAAGCCTCATTTCTCTTTTTTTGTTTATTTATGGACCGCGTATCTGATCCATACAGAGTGATGTTCCATTTTAAGATTTTTTTATTTTATTATCTACGGCCGTATGTTTTGGCATTAATAACTGTTCCTAAGGATATTTCATTGGCATGAAATGTTCCGATCGCCCCCCGGTCGTCGAGAGACAAGGTTCTACACAAGGCGGAGAATCGCAGAGGGGAAGTTCCCCGTCGCGACCTGCGGCGGTCCATAGTCTGCGCGCCGGCGGCCTTGCTGCAGCCCTGAGGGAAGG
>WURS02278790.1:0-18883 GCA_011762765.2 Rhinocypha anisoptera
CTCTCCCCCCTCCCCCCTCTTCCTTCCATCCATCCGTGTCTTTTTGGCCCCGCGCCATGCGCTCGTCAGCCGCTTCCTCAGCGACCGGACATTCCCACATTCCCCCGTTGTAAATTCTGCCCCAAAGTGTTTTTTTTTTCCCCGTCTCGTCTTTTTTTTCTTCCTCCGAGCAGAAGTCCTTCGTTTTATTCCCATCCTTCTTTATTGCCCTTCTCTCTAACCCCATCGCTTCATATTTTCTCACTCCTCCCACTTCCCCTTGTCTCCCTCTTCCCCTCCTTTCCTCCCCCCCTCCGACCTGCAATCCCAAACCCCCCCCTTTGCCGTCGCCAGCACGTATTTCCTCCCTTCGGGGTCCCTCATATAATTTCAATAGATATCCAGAATCTAGTATCTCAGCAAATTCTAAGAATTAATTCGTAAAGGTAAAACTCCGTCACGCCAGTCCGGTGCGAATGCCAGGGTTGGGGGTTTGAGCGGGTTAGCGAGAATAGTGATCGCACCACCTTCTATAAATGGAGTATCTTCACGACTCTGCATTTCCTTCTCCATTCGCCCGTGGCATAAAGGTAATGATAGCGTGATCGTGAGAGACGTAAACTCAGTGATCCCAAGCACATGTTCTAAAATGCCTAGTTCATTATACAGACTTCAGAAAGATCACTTAAGCGAAAAAATCAAAAATGTTTTCCGAGCCCCGACATACTACGGTAGATCAGATCGCGTACGTAAAATCAGAGAGATTGTCGAAAGATAGATATAAAATGTCATTTTTTCCTCGAACAATTAGAGGCCAAAATAAGTATGACCACACGCTCGGAGATTATAGTTAGGGTAACTAGTATATATATAGGAAATAGTTTCCGGCGTGACTTCGTGGAACTGCTTCATGATTAAATGAGACACAAACTAGTATATATATGTAGAATATAATGCAAGTTTTTAATTAAGTGTTAATTGATTTTGTTCCGGCATGGAATGTATTTTCTTTTCTTTTATAGATGAATTTGTTTGGGTGCAATTCATCAATTCATTCGTGCATTCACTGCATGTTAATTATATCAAATATATGCATGCGGGAATGCATGCCAGGTGATGGCTCACTCACCCCATGCCACACGCCCTCGCGGCAGCTTGTTGGGCATTTCGTAGACGCTCAAGTAGTATTTTCGTTTTACATGGTACTTCGACGGCTATGGTCATTTTGCACATCTTCAGGTCATAGAAAAAAACCATATCGGACAAATACAACAGCCATGCCATGGGCAGGACTCGAACCCGCGATCTTTGGGTTAGCCGGCGAGCGCACGATCCACCAGGCTAACCCAGTTGGGGTCGTAGACGTTCAGTTCCGTCCTCTTTCGCAGCCTTAAGACTTCTGAGATATAGCCTACAACACAAGGGAACTCAGTCACCAAAGCTGAACAATTGTACTGAACAAATTTGTCATTTAAATTCTTTTTCGCAGAAAAATTAATTTTTTTTACCTATAAAATCCTGGAACTAGGCTGCTGTTTTAATGCACCTGTTTATAGGAGCGACTGAGAGTCCTGGAGTTAGATGCTCAATTTTCTCCAGCAGTAGTTTTCGGTTTACCAAAAGCGTTTGAGTAAACATTGCAATAAGATGACGTCCCCTCCACACTTATGCCACGGTTCTCATGATGCCACTGTAACTTTCATCCCCTGTTATCCACCTTATCAATATCTCTGTACAATCTGTCAACTTGCCGAATTTTAATACCGACTCTCTACCTTGTATAAATTTCATGGGTCACTGACCCCCTTCCATTCCCCGTCGCTGCTTTTATCCCCGCCCCGTCTCTTACTCCCTTCGCAGGCAGGCATCCTATTCTTTCTCTCTCTTCTTACCTCCATACGTCATCGGCTCCAGCCTTCTGTCTCCCAGCTACTTTCATTCCCATTCTTCATCTTAGCAACCTTGTCAGTGAGCGGGAGTGATTGAAACGATCGACGGTTTCCCCATGGAAAATTCTACCATTTGGAGATAAAAGTCTGTCATGTTGACTATGAGTCTGTCATGATTTTCTACAGGAAGAAAATATGGATTTTTTTAGACTCTCTCACTTTCTCCCGTACATAATTTCGTGAATATTACCAAGTAACCTTAGAGAGAACTTTTTTCGGTGCCCAAGACCTTTCCTACCAAATTTCTGTTCTAGTTACGCGGCCCTAGGATCGAATGATTCACGAAGGATCCTGGAATTACTTTTTCTTGTTTAGACAATAGGATTTTTCTTAAATGCAAAGAGAAGTTTCAAAACTAGATATCACTTTTCCTACGTCTTTCCCTAGGTATATGTTAACAAACTTATGAAATTCCAAATAGGCCCCTCGTTTAAAAAAATTATAGAATCTGTGGTGATCATATCTATTTGTTAAATTTGCATTAATAATTTAAAGACGATTAGTAATCATGTGCCATTTACATCGGTACCGTAGGTTAAACTCATTTCTACAAATTTTATACTCAAAGAAAATTTTCGGGTATGTTTTCACGAACTAAATTCTCTGTATTTCTACGTGTTGACCAAGATAACATATTTAAAAATTTTCTGATTTTATTTTCACATCGATAAATTTTGTCTCCAAAACCAGCTACTCAGTCAAAATAATAAACTACACTTCACAATCATACAAAGTAATCCGTTGGAACACATCCAACTTGAGTTCATTTCGTTTTCAATTGTCTGTTATTTTTTTATTTTTCCCGTTTCGCTGAATAAGTTCTGTTCAAGAGATGAAATATCTTTGTAAATAATTAGAATTATATATAATTTTGTAACTAATAAGAATATCATATGAAAATATTTTATGGTATCAAACTTGAAATCAACCGTTTTACCAAGCCCATGTCATTGTGGCCAAAATAATTTCACCGAGTGCTGAAAAATTTTGATATTTACAAAATGCCTTTCTTTCTTAAGATATTTTTTTTATCTTCAAATCATGATTTTATTCCAAAGTGAATATTTAAAAAGATTCCAATAATTCCACTCAATATTAATCTCGCCGCTCATTTAAAAAACTGATGAACAAGTTTACGATTCTTGGGTTATGTCGCCAAGGTTTTTTAAACGGAGTTTATTTCATGAAATTCAACGGGTTTTATCTTTTAGGTCGGTTCAGGGTAATCAAACTTTCTGAAAATTTACGCCAAATGATTTACCACTGACCTTTCAGTCTAGAGGAGTAAAATTAATTTTTAAAGAGAATGTAGGTGACGTGTAATGCTGTTTCGCCCGAAGAAGAGGATTCTGTTGTGAATTTTTGCTTCTCATGGTCTTTGTATATAAAAGCGGAGTAGAGCTATGTTATAAATGTTCAAATCAATGAGTAGCATTTAACTAAATATCTCTCCATAGAAAATTGTGGAAATAGGGCAATTTTGATTCCGGATTTTAGTTAAATCTTTGTATACTCATCACTATATTTGTATTTTTCTTCTGAAATATTTTTACTCTATGCTCCTGTTTTATAGAAATAACTGATTTTTAACTAGCTTACTGATTTTCTTTGAAAAATTATATTATATTCCAAGTTTCCTTGCCGGTTTTTTAATTTCTACAAAGATTAAGATTTACAAAGTTTCGCGCTATTTTTTTATTGTATCATCGAACCCCATCCCTAATTTCATCAAGAGCATTTTCAAAATTGCAAAATGTTTCAGGTGGATGATAGATAGGTGGAAATATACCCGTAAACATGGTTTTTTATAATGATCTCAAGATTGAAACAAAAATATGATCTTGTATAGTAAATACCTTTTCATCTTTGCAAACTTCGTACCTGATATAATTCTTTCTACAATCCCTATACTTTCGAGATATAGTTGACAGAAGAGACCTTTACTTTGTGGAAGTCTAGCTTGTTACAATAATTAAAACACTTTGCTTTCCACTGAAAATATTTATTCACGAATAGTTTTGCTACTAACTCCGTATGAAGTATTATTATCATTATCAAATACTTGATAATGCTACGGAGTTAGTAGCAAAACTAGTCGTGAAGAAATATTTTCAGTGGATAGAAAAGTGTTTGAATTATTGTAACCTATTCTTTCCTTCTCTCTACCTCGACTATTCAACATTCTGTCCTACATCTCTACGATACATATCTTAAACAACCCATTTCCCCTGCTTATCACTTTCACCCACTCTTCTGCTTTTTCCGGATATCTCCCAAAAACTCCCTTTCTTTTTCCAAATTCACAGCGCTATTTGTATTAATTTATGTTCACTTAACCTTCTTTTTTTCGGTACCCATTCAAAAATTCCCATTTATATTATGAGTGGCTATTTCTTGGCCGAATGATCAAAAGGAAAAGTTAATCCCTTCTGATGAGAATATACCGCTTTTTTAGAAGCCTCTTTTACCCCCTCCCCCCCTACCACCTCTGTCGTGCGGATTGTTACAGAAAAAATAAAACAAACACCAAAAAGTATGGAGGTTGATTCTGGGGAGAAGATATCGCCCATACCCTTCCTCCCTAGCTCCTTTATTTCCAAAGCATTGTTGGGGCAGGAAGCCTCAGAAGGCGTACCCCTGCATGAATAAGGGATTTAGCCCTCGCGCATACAATGAACGGCTTCATCTTTACTAGGTTCGCCCCATCCCCCCCCCCCCAATGCGCCCCCTCCCCCTCTCTGTTTCTCTCATATCTGGTCTGGCTCAAACTCACTTCCAGAAAACAGCGACACAACCCAACCAATCCCTTTGTATGCGCGTCGGCCTTTTTTTCCTTTTCATCCCTACCCCGCCCCGCAGCCTCAATGTCCTTTCTTGCGGATTGTTTGCGCTTGCTCCGCGGGTGGCTCTTACTTCGTCTTTACTCTCCCTCTCCCTCCCTTTCCCTCTCTCTCTCTCTCTTTTTGCGCCATTCTCAGTCACCACACGGTCGATTGCTTTAGTTACGCTTCGTTTAGTCACTTTTTGTCTTCTTCCCGTGGCGCGCGAAGAGCGTTTGTTAGCGTCAAAACGTCCATCTGGATCTTACGGAGGCATCCTCCGCCTTTTTCTCCTTCCCCCCCCTCTCTCTCTCTCTCTTGCGCCATGTCGATTTTTTCATGGTCAGCATTTGCAGACGGATTCCGACTCGAGACAGAAGGCATTCGATTCTTCCACTCTACATCTGTAAGTGAAAGCATTGCGAGTCGCGATCATATTTTGAAGAGTGAAATTAAAGCAAAAAAGAAGTTGGAAATTAGTCTGCAGTGTTTTAGCTGGGGCCCCCATCGTAAGGATCGTAAACCACATTTCCTCTTCCCTTTTATCTTAAGGCGTTACATTTACGGCACACTCTGGTAAATATAAACTATACATTTACGTGACGAAAAACGAAGTGGGGTTAACTTCCATGATGCAGTTTTATTAGCAGTACACCAGCATTTTCATTAAAATTCAATATTACTTTAAATATATAAATAATTATGTAAAATCAAACTAAATTACTTGACAATTATTATAAAAATCAAAAATTAAAAAAATGTGTTTTTAAAATCTTTTTGCAGTACTTTTAATTTCCTTGAAGCTTAATTAGAGAGATGGATTTGCAATATTCGTGTCACCGCTTTAGCATATAGATGAATAAAGCTTGGCACGAATGTATGTTGAACAAACACAGAACAATGAAACATAGACACAAATGAATAAGAAGCGGAACACTCACATAGTCCAGAATTTTAGAGCGTCAACTCTTCGTCAGTGGCTTGAAAGAAGTAAGAAACTTTTTACTCCCTCACCGGCAAGCCAATGTACAAAAGCGGGAATTACTATTCTCTTATAGTATATTTATGTAAATATATATATCAGTACTCTTTTTTTCGCAGTCGAAGGCGGTCCATCCGCCGAAACGTCCGAAACAATTCCTGTGAGTGTCCTTTTTATTTGTGTCTCTGTTCTAAACTATATCTGTTTATTTGTTTATTGTGAAATGCGCTTCGTCGCAACCAAGATTTTCCTAGTGTAAATATATATAGATATATATATATATATACACATATATTTTTTTCCATCAATAAGCCTCCAATTCCCTAGATTATTCAGTTCTCAGACTTACTAAAGAATTGAACTTAGTTCAATAAAAATCTTTCTCAGAGCATATATTCGAGGCTAAGGAACTGGTATTGATTAGAGTACTTTTTCAAAGTACTTACTGCACATTTTAGATAAAAAACGTGATCGTTAATAGAAATAAGGATGATACGAATTTAATGAATAGTTGAACTCATTTGGCCATATTTGAACAGTAAATGAACGAAAATTCTGTAAAATATAATTAACCTTCATCTCGATAGTTTCAAGGCCTACTTAATTGATGATTGCAACCAATTTTACTCTTAATCTGGATAAAAATCGACCAAGTACTGCTTTCTGGGAATTATATATTATTATTTAATATGGTTCCAAATAGACTTTCCACTGAAATTTATTACATTAATTAAGTACAATATTTTTTTGAGGTTGATAACTAACAGAATTATTACCCAATGAGGACAAAATACCGTTCTGAGTTAATCGCTTTTAACGCACAAATATATGCTAAAAAATAAATTTCAAGAAAAACGTAACACGACACAGATTTTAGTGCCGAAGCAGACGATTGCGTGCGTCTTTATTTGGAACTATCTCACATAATGAACCCAAAATCTTCAAAAGAATACTAGAATGCTGAGAGAACCAGGCAAATTATGTCTGTAGTTTCCAGTCTGAGTTCAATTGCTCATAGATATACAAAAGGAGAAAATGATAAATTAAAACTATTGTTATTTACATCATATTATATTTTTTAGAGATGAATGCAGATTGTAATAATTTCTTATTATGACACGCAAAAATCTGTTCTTAACGGGCACAAAGCCCACTTTTCCACATTTAACTATTATCTGATTTATCTAAGAGATCTGCTTTTGACCATCCGCCTTACTCACCAGATCTAGCCCCAAGCGACTTCTTTTTGTTCCTTCATCTAAAAATTGCGCTCGGAGAACAGAGATTTTCGTCAAATGAAGAGGCAATCACCTTCATGAACAATTATTTTTCAGAGAAAAACGCCGAGTACTTTTTGTACGGGTTACAGAGATGGGAGCATCGCTGGGAGAAGTGTGAAGAGTTACAAGGAGACTATGTTAAAAAATAAAAAAAAATTTCAGAAAAAATGTCTTGTATCTTTGTTGGTTCAGAAACTTTTCAGACCACCCTCGTACCTGAAGAATATCTTAATATTTTGACGATAATAAAACAGGATCACAAGAAGGACTGTGCTTCTTGCAGTGATAACTTTGATTGCATTTAGTGTAAAATTCTGTTAACGCTTATCCTTTGTAACTTGGGGCAGAGGAAGAAGAATATCTTCTATTTTAAATGCATTTTGTCATCGCGAATGATTTTCACTATGACCTATATTACCATTATGAAATGAATAGTTTACGAGAATATTGTAAAACTTAAAATATAACGACAAATAAATTTCATTTCTTATAATTAGATATATATATGTTAATATATTTCAATGAACAGTGCTATACACATTTACATTATATAGGTCCATACTAGCTATACGTTAGAGAGTCGTATACAAAGTTATAATACTCAACAAACATCGAAGCTATCTTCAAAACGCTTCTTCAAAGGCATTTTCCTATGTGACTATTGATTGAAAGGTAATCTAGCAGTTAAGGTAGGTTTATTATGAGCCTTTGTTTACATTTTCCCCACTACATCTTAACATAATCCCTCTTCAAATCTCAAAATCAGAATACTTCCAATGGACTAGATCACACATTTATCCATCTTTATGATTCTCGGTATAGATGAGAATGTGCTTTTTTAATTATTACTAGTCTTGAAATTTCAAGCCCCATTTCTATAAGCCAACTTTCATCTACCAATGGAATAACGAAGAATCGAACTATGTGCTGCCGTAATTAAATGTTTATTTCTGATACATCTATTACAATATATTGACTGCCTATTGACTTTGAAGTTTAACAAGCTAATTCGTAAATATATTTTTATTGTTGACAAATTTTAAATTTTAGAAGGGATGAAAAAGGTTCTTCCAAAACCAGTAACTGAGAATTGAGGTAATGCGACACTGTGATCAATGAATATCTTCAATTGACCATGTTTAATATGTCGATACTGGGGAATCGAAAGGTATATCAATATTCGATTCAATCATAATAATAATGGCTGAAAACAGCATGAAAATTTATATAGGTAAATCGTGATACCAAAGGAATTAATTGTTTTCCACTAAAAAAACTAGGCAGTTTTATACTAGTGATCGCTCTTCAACAGACAGAATAAAAAAGCTAGAGCATTTCAATATTTTAAGTGGACACTACTTGCATGTTCGATTTGCAAAAAAAACTCTCGAGTTGCTTACACTATAACAGTTTTTCGGATAAAAATTACTCCATTGAATCTGAAAGAATGAAATATGCGGGTGCTGCCCATTGATGCCTATTGATCTGCTTGCGGTTTGATTTTTAGCTTCCTTTTGACTAAAGGTCGTTATCTGGCTTCACAAACTTCGTGGATGCTTCAAATCAGCTGGGGACGTGGTGTGAATGACCTGATAGTAAACAAAATCCATCCCTGATTTGATCCGTTTCTATGAAGATTCTTAGAATGTCGTTATTTAAATTGATCATTATGCCAAAATTTCTAATCACAGTGGCATTTAATTTTTTAAGAATTATGTAAATTATTATTTTCATACATTTGATGGAAATAAACACTGTAGTAAATGAGAATGGTTGAAAATATGGAGCCATCAATCGGGACTGTTGATCACGGTGGCAATAAAGCGAAGTCGATTATTGGACGACAATAGACAATTAGGTCGCGGAGGACATGGCTGCTCACTGAAAACAATGATATTTTGGTTAGATTTCCACTCTTCGAACGTTTCGGAAGTAATAAAGCCCAGAATCTACTTGTTCCCCTATTCAGGAATGACTGATGTCGATTTAACCTAGCTCCCACATCAGTGAACGGGGTATGCAGTGAACGGTGGCTTAGTGACATAAAATTAAAACCCATTCAAATTACTTTCCCAAATATATATATATGGAACGGAATGTAAAGTTGTTATAATGTGGCAGAAGGATTTTGACAGTCCATTTGCGTGTGAAACTGATGGGTAAAGAACAGGTAATAGACAAGAACCCTGGCTATCATCAACTATCCTCAATATTTATGATAAAGAGCTTAGTACAAGTAGGTAGTAAGTTGGCTTTACTGTGTGCTTTAGCTTCGTTGTGTTTTAGTTTCAGTGCTTTAGTTGTGTTTTAGCTTAGTTTAGATGTGTGGCTTTTGAAGAAGCAAGAGGTATTGTAATGAGAGCAAAATCAATAAACACCGTGAAATATAAAGATGATCAATCAGTGCTCTTGTCGTCAGAAGGGGAACTGCAGTTTACGATGGCAAGTATTGTAACTGTGGAAAATAATTCGGAATGAACATGAATGTAGGAAAGACAAATGTGCCGAGAGCTGATGGAATGAAGCAGTTATTGACATACACATAGAAGTAAATGCTGTCGAATTAGTGAAATCTGTTCAACAACTGTGAAAATTACCACTATACTACATATTACTAAATTGTTAAATATTACTACTATATTACTGACTATAAATTGACGTTAATATGTATCGAGGAGATAGGCAAAAGAATAACTAAGGGGAAGATAGTTTTTGAAAATGTGAAAGCGAAAAAAAAAAAACTTTTGACAGAAAGTATAATTCCAATATAGCTGAGATATAAACTCCTTAAATATTTTACTTGAAGTGTGACTATTTATGCCTGCGAAACGTGGGGAATTACAAACAAAGAAGAAAATTTCTTGGCATGTTTTGAAAAATATATTTAGACCAATTATGATGTGGACTGATAGAGAAATGAGGGATGCAAACGAGATTAGGAGTAGGATGTAAACTGCTGAAAGACATGAAATAGAATACACTCTGGTCAGAGCATATATATTACGACTAAATTGCTTGATAAGTTGAATTATCGAAGAAAAAATTGAAGGAAAGCGAGGAAGAGGAAACGGAAAGTCTGGAATACTTGATGATACAAACATTGGCAGAAGCTGAACAAATGACGGAACATACTCAAGACAGGACATGGTAATAGAAGACATACCATAGGAACCTTTCGAAAGACAGTTTCATCAATGATGATAATTTTTACAATCAGTACTGTATTAGTGCAAGATTATCCAGGTAAACTAAAAAAAACAATCGATGCAGATGACATAGAACTTATCAGAAAAAAATAATTAGAACGTCATCATTATTATTTCATGAGAATATTAATTATTGATGATATTTGCGTTATTGATTTAGGTATAACATATTTACAAAACTAGGAAAATATACGACCTTAATCGGACATGGGAAACAAGTTAAATATGTCGCACATGGGAAAGAGACGCCAGTGATGTAAAAATATTATTCATAATCACTGCATTAGTAGTTTTCGTCGCATTAATTCTCAATTACGTTATTATTCGATATCTAATCTATACTTACACACGAAAAACGAACGTTTAATGAGTCATCATCCGGCGTGTAATTTGCTTGCTAAATGATTGAGGGACAATAGTCTACTAGAGTCCTTCAGTAATTGCATTCTTCAATAGCTAATCAATCGATTGGATATTAACAAGCTGCAAACGGTAATTTCGTGATATTATGTGACCGGAAGTAAAATGGTGTAGCATATTTAAAAATAAAAAAAAATCATTTCTACCGACACAAACACATGGTTGTATTACATCTAGTAAATACCCAACATTGCCATTTTCTGTGAACAGCAAAACTGACCGTAAAAAACTTAATTTGAAAACAATAATAAATTAATATACAAATATTTAGGTGGGTGGTGTGTATTAGAGATTAATATAGGTGTAGAATAAACAGGAAAATTCCAAAAAAGTGTCATGAACCACAATTTGCCTAGTATGCATTTACATAGAGCAATAACAGCCTAATCATGTTCCATTTACCACTATACATAAAGACTTGGACAACTCGTGAAATCCTCGCGACCCGACGGGACATTATATTATCGAAATCATTTGAAAAAATCAATGAAAAAATTGTACAGGAGATACTATAGAAAAACATAATGGTGTATATAATACAATGTCACATCCAGTTATTGTAAATTAACTGAGGACGGAAATTGAACCCGATAATCTGGTTGCTGGCATTGCTCATTAAATAAATCTAGCAAAATTATCAATACTGGCACAGAAATGTGTTTAAGTGACCTTCAATGATGATAAAAGTTAAATGAAGAAAGGGCTTATTTACATAACCTAACGTAAGCACAATATTTGTGATGACTATATTGTACACGAATAAATTAACATTCTTCAAGCTCAAAGTTGAACAATTAGCCGAAAAAGGTCAAGGAAACATGATAGATCCTTTGGTTATATCCTAAATCAATATTATGCGGTTTAGCACGTCTTAAAAATCTTTAGCCAGCTTTAGCCTGAAAAAGGCATGGTCAAGCAAACAAGCTGTGAGAAACTACCACAGAAGAATGTAGCACCTCAATTAAAACACTATCTTAATTCTGTGATCCTGGGGATATGTACCTATGTTTGTAACGCATATAAAATCCGTATTGAAAATATACAAACTCGTGAATTTTTTTGACAACCCTAAGATTAAAATTACTGTTTAAGCTACTAATTACATACTATGTCAAAGGGTTATGAAAATAGAAACAAAAGACTATAGAAATTCTGGAGCTCCTTGTCTACAATTATGACTCGCGACCAATCAGAACAAGACAATAATGCATAAAAATATATCTTAACGTTTATGAACATTTAAAATAATGTCAGGAATTGGCTTGATAGCAGTTTCAGCGGTAGCGCCCAAATTCCTTCCCAAAATTATCCGAGATATCACGCACAACGTTGCGTAAATCGTAAAACTACATGAAGGAATAAACTAATTAATATGGAGGACACTCGCGAAGGCAAGTCGATTGATTGAATGTTTCTCCTGTCCCATCTCCTCGCCACATTCTTTTAGTGATCTATATCATAATGAATTCCTTTGTGTTCATTTTAACCCTCCTTTTTCCTGTATTAACTTCGTCGTGAATTTTACATCCTCCGCTGCAGTCACCCTCCCATTCCAAGCCTTCACATTTCTTCCGGTCATTTCTCAACAGGGTAAGAAAGCTATAACGAGGGAAATCATTGCTCTTGCTGATCTGGGGGAATTAAAGGATAAGGATCGATTAAGGGGCCCAGGGAGGTTTTGGCGCTTATTTTTAGGGAGAACGAATCTGTGGGTAATGGGAACCATGGAAGAGGAATGGGAGGAATTTAAGTCCCCAGTCCTCCCGAATTTTTAACGTTCGCGTGGTATAAGGGACGCATTTTTTAATGCTGTTTTTTTCCCCGTTCCCGGAGAATGCAAAGTTTCGGCGGGATGCATTGCCTTTTTTATGCTTCCGAGTCAAATGACTGTGATAAAGCATTGATTTATTCTCTCCCAAGCTTTTATCGCCGCCCCCTCTCTCTTCCCTCTCGGCCCAAAAACCGAAGTCTCGTCGTCATGCCTGCCCATGTGGATGTTATTCATTGCTATCCATGCATCATTTTCAAAGCAACCCTTTTTCTTCCCTGGCTGACGGGAGATCGTTGTAAAATGTTTGGGGGGTCTAATTTTCTCGAAGAGTCCCGAAATCTTGGCGCGCCAACTCCTCTCGTGCGGTCTTCGCCCAACCGTTCCTCAGGTGTCTTTTAATGAAGAAAACTTCAGAATGGCCCCATTTATAATGTATTTTATCATACTTTTAAGTGGTAAATATTTTTCAAAGTAATGTAGTTACATTCTGCTCGTGTACATGAATGAAGGAGGAAGATTTAGGCCACATTTAGGTCATAACGGTGATAATTCCTTCTCGATAAGGCAAATATGCTAAATTTAACTCGTTCTTTGGTAGAAAAATTTATAAACGTAAACATAATAACAGGTAAACTTATAGCAGACCCAAATGTGGCACTTTGAGCCTAAAAGCATCATGAATAAAGTAAAGAGTCATCTAACTAAATTACCAATTTTCCCTGCTGAAGTCTCATGTAAATTAATTTGTTTTGTCCCAATTAAAGCTGATAGATCTAATCATTTATATAATGAACTTCCGGTGAATCCTAATAATAAGGAATTAATTGTGTTTCCTGCATTCCATTACTACCAATTTAATAATAGGAATTAATTATTCGCCATCTACTCCTTCCTATATTCCTTTCAAGACGTTCTAAATTATTCATTATTTCCATTGAAATAACTGAAGATCACTATTGTCCAAGACTCCATGTGGAAAGAAGAGAAAAATTATATAAGTACTCAGGGAAATCACATACTTTCTTTAAATTATTTGGTCGTGAATAACGCTGTTGCAACTGCTGCACAGAGGACAGGAGCAACCTCCTTTTTTGTAACTCAACTAGTTAGTGAGTATCAAGAATCTATGATCTCTGCTATAACGGAGAAGTAATTATACGCTGAGTATAATAAGTATGTGTGTATGTTATCATTTTCAAACTTCACATCATCTTATTAAGAAAGGCCAATTTAAGGAATCTATTTTCACTATCGTAACAAGAAAGTTTCATTTTAAGAGCTAAAAAGGTTTGACAATTTCGTCTATATTGCCTTTTACAGTAATAGTTCACATCAGGTTATATGATGTAAAAAAATACGGCTACGTCAGTTAATAATACAAGTGGTTCTCCTGTACGTCAAATAGATACACACACGTTAAGTAAAAATAATTCTGAAAAAATACTTCATATTTGAAATCAATTTTAAAATTGAATAACCTTCAGCACACTAAACTCTGGGGATTTTAAAAAATGTATCAGGATTTCTCAAGATAGTAACCTCTTATTAATAAACCTCACAAATTATTCAATGCTTAGAAAGGAGTTCAGATAGAACCGGAAAGCTTCAGTCTAAATAATTGTGTTTCCCTAATCGGAAGTAAGACTTAGCCACCCACGATAATAAAATACAGAGCTTGAGTCCCCTATTTCGTCAGATGAGTATTTTTTAAAAATTTCAATCATTCCTTATCATTTCTTCAAAATTATCAAATGAAAATGCTAGATATTATTTTTAATCATAAAAATAAAGTTGCAATAATTTAGGTAATTTTTTGAAAAGATATAAAATACTAAATTATATCTCCTGCCTTTAAAAAGTTTAATTGTTTATTCGGGGCACGGAGCCAGAATTTGAAACTGGAATGAATAATTTATCAGACTAAAAAGTATGTTTAGGAATATTTTTAGGAAAACTATAAACATCTTTTGAACGGATCTCTGCGTAAAAAGACCATATTTCAAAACTCCATTTTTTTCGCTGGAAAAGTTTGTGCTCTAGTTACGTGATGGAGCGGCGATTTTTTCCGGCATTAATTAGACGGAGATTAAGCGTATAAAATAATTTTTGACACAGAATATTTTTTCTAGATATTTACATAAATAATTTTATCCCTAACGCATACTTAATTCAACAATAAAGGTGGATAATATTCTTCTAGTAAATAGTTACACGTATAGCTAACGATTGGGTATTATGTCTCTCTAAATCCACTTAACGTATTCTCCCAGAAATAATAGGAGTATTCCCGCATAATTTTAAATAGTAGGATATATCTTATAGGGCAAGGAGGTGGGGCAGAAGACGCATGCCGTGATGCTGAGTCATACGTTAACTCGTCTTAAATTCCTAGATACCTATTTACGTGTGATGTAATGGGTATCCGTAAGTGTACAACTTTGGTACAAGAGGAATAAGTAGAAGCGTAAAAGACTTATTTCCATTGTCTATTTGGAACTAACGGATTGCTTAACGAAGGGGAATATTATTCAGAATATATACAATCAACCGTCGGAAATATATTTAATCTTTTCTAATAATAAATGCTTAGATACAGCCACATTAGGCATTAGGATCTGTGGAAAGTCTTAAAAATTCTGAAATTCTCTGTATCAATATTCAGATGAATTACGTACAGCTTACCCTAAAACATTCTTTGAAAGTAGATTAATGAAAGGAATGGGAATTTCAAACAATATGTCAGCATGATTTGACCCTTTATATCCAGCGGATTTAGTTGTAATTCACTCAACAACCCTTGAAAAACCACGTGTATTGTTCGGTACTTGGGGCAAGAAAAGCAATCATCATTGTTCCCTAGAAGACATTCTTTGAATTGGCTGGCTATAGCAGTTATTTTTTATGTGAAGATAATTATTGGAATTTTAGAGGTTTCAGAAACAGCGAAACTACAAAAAATGATAGCAGGGGATATTCTTAGGAAGTGACCTGAGAATGCAGATATAGTATCTAGAATTAAGATTGAAAGGGCAAGTAGGTTTATTATCCCTCTTCTATCACAGCAGTGCTGGTAAATAATGAACTAAGGATTTGAAGCCCCAAAAAGTTAAGCGATTTACTGTTAATTTTCAGTAATGTAATGAAACATTTCGAGGCTGTCACCCATAGATGAATCTCTTTATAACATTGTTTACAGCTTTTAAAACGATAAACGATGCAACTCGTAGGTACTAATATGCAGTTTTCACAGGGATAATATTTCTAGAAGTGCGGTTTTTTAAATAAAATTCTTCCTAGTTTGATTTTTATAAAACTAAAATTTCCAGTCATTGCCTTCCAGAGGCATTATATTTTAGGGATGAACGAAAAATTAAGATATTTTTCATTTGAAACTGAAAGGGAGAAGTGAGAATCATATATCAATCTTTTGCTTTCTCACTTTGTTTAAATGTATTTAGACAAGGTTTCTAGCTATGGTAAGATTAGTAAGAAGGATCGCAACGATAGAGGAAGCATGGCGATATTAATCACAATATCTCAGACAGTTTTTTCAGCTATTCATTCAGAAAAGACAATTTATTATTTAAATTATTTTAACCTAGAAATAAGGAAAATCTTAATTAGAACATTCATGAAACGTTTATATTGCAGTGAGAAGTGGACAATATCACTATCATAAAAACAAGAAAAATGTTTTGTTACAGAAAAATGTTGAAAACTAAATTAATAGACGGAGTACGTAGATATAATCCGAAGAGTTGGCGAAAAGAGAGGCTACGGGACTACATTTACGTACTTGAAGAAGAGGGAAACTATTAACACATATCTTGAGACACGAAAGTTTGTGAAAGCTGTATTGGAAGGGATCATAGTAGGGAAGAATCCTATGTTCAAGAAGGGCGCGTTAGACACAGAATAATGGAGGATGTGAGAGTTACGAACAACGAAACTGAAGAGGTTGGAAGATTACACGGGATAGCTTGGAAATCTGGTACAACACAAACTTCGAATTGAAAACCTATGATGATATATCAGATCATCATCATAAGTACTTCAAGCCGAAGATTTGTTTACTGCAGCCAGGGCTGCATTTTCTAAAGAGATCAATGTGGTGGTTTCCAGTCGTAGTGCTGAGGCCGATTCAGTGAATTCAGTGATTTGAAACCGTTCTGCAGAGGCCACTCGAGTAAAAGAGATGTTTTTATTAGGAAAAGAATTTCAACCTAATGAAAATTGCATAGAATGTACAATAAAAAAGTATAATCATTCCGCGAATTAACTGGACGTAAAGTATAATCCAACCGAGTAATACCTTAAGTCACATTTGCCCTTGTCGCTCTATCGGGGTGGTTTTTATGATTTCTTCGTGTAACGTTTTATGGAACAGTCTGGGTCTGTAGCTCAACTAACTAAAAAGAATGCGAGTTATTTTTAATGAACACAAACGGTTATATTACATTCATGAATTTGCCTAATATACCACTTCAATTAGTGATCTGGGATAGTTTTTATGCTTACACTTCCGTAAGCTCGTGTGGAACTAGGATCTAACTACAGGCGGCCAAGGGCTGGTTCATAGATTTTTTCAACTATAATCCCCAAAAGAGTGAATTTAGAATTCAGTAGACTTTTCCCTGTAAAACTGCAAAAGATTAAAATGCATGTATTTTGAAATTTGTACCTATATCATCGGCATTTAACGTAGAAATGACTTTTAAATATATGGTTAAACTATGCAAATTTGCTAGAAATTCCAGTAAATGTAACTATACTTGAGAAAATATAGTTGCATGGTCGAAGACTATTGGAGTAGATAATTTTAATTACGGAAGCTAACCAGGAAGTCATTCTATTAAAATAAATTACTGAATCACCTCTTTGGAGTCATCATCTAACCTTCTAAACTAATCTTCACAGGGAAAAGTCATTCTGTCAAAAATTAATATATATACTAGAGTTTACTTGATACCGATACATTAAATACAGTTATTTGATTCAACGAAAGAATCCAACTGCCTCATGCTTTTAAAAGCAACTTTTATTATAGAAAGGAGTAGTCTCTATCTGTAGACCACACGGAATGAGTGATATGCCAATGTATATAGAATTTATACCACTGCTCAACCATCAGAGTACGTAATGTCCTGGTGGGTATTGTCGCGTGTCGTTCCTCATCCAATAATATCGATTTGTAATAAAAATTGGGTCACCAAACCCTTGAGTAACGTTTTAAAAAGCGCATCGCACAGTACTAACATCGCCATTTTGAGGAACTCCATAAACGCAACTAATACTTGTACTTCAAAATATATTATTCATTTATATCAAATAAATTGGTGATATCGCATATGACAGATATATTTTCGTAGAGAAGATAACAGCAGAAAATGTGATTCTATGCATGGATGAAAAATGATAATTAACAACATCTAGAGGGGGATTGGAAAATTGAATACAAAATGGGATAAATATTAATATGATGGGATAAATAATTTGAATATATGAATAAGGAATTTGCAGGGAAAATTATCCTACGAATTTAAAGATAAATATAATATATTCCTGTTTTGTTTTTGAGAGAAAACATCAGCCACGATGACCAAAGTAATCATTCTAAATTTTGATGTGGTCTATGCTACTCTCTTACCAAAACCCATGGCATGTAAAATCATCATATCAATATATGTAAGCGATAGATTGCTTTTTCTTAACCATATGAGATTTCAAACGAATATCTGATGCAGATAACTTAGATTATACAAAGATCTATTGGTCATGCTCTGCTAGTATGTTGGTTGTATTTCTAAACTATTGTCCTATAAGCTTTGGTGAATAAAGAACATTTGAATGATTTGATCTTCTAGTTCTCCGAAGACGATATCCTGATTTGAAAGCCACTAAATTTGAACTGACGTCCCCAGTTGGATATCAAACCTTTCATCCGTTAGACTACTAGAAACGTTTTCATTACTACATTAGACATATTTCAATCGTATCCTGTCCTAAAACGGTAAATGTTTAAACTACAAATATACAGAATTAGGTGTACCAGCTCCTTTTCATAAGAAATGGTTCACATGATCATTAAGTTAATTTTTAAGGAGATGGGAAAAGTTATCCCTCAAGATATTAATCTAAGACCCTCAAGACCATGCCAAAATGTTCCCTGTACACAACAGAATAAGAAGCTAAGATAAATTCGTAAAACGTGACAATCAGACTAAAATGGCTCATTTGTTTTACATTACATCTCAAATGATTGATTTTCAAAAAATTCATAATATATGTTTTTATAAATTTCTATATTATCTATGAGTGTACTAACAGATTAGGAATTAAACCATTGACCCCACCATCAACAACCTTTTTTTTTTGTAATGTTGATGTTTCATAATTTTTGCTCTACCTTAAAGAGAGAGATCTCAAATAATCATTACAATACCACAGGTCCCAATTAATTTAAATAGTAGAAAAATT